>JAGFNK010000091.1:0-138830 GCA_025769875.1 Russula earlei | reverse complement strand
CTTATAATTGAATCTTGTTTGTATTTTCCCACTAAGAACCAAGTCTGTGTGTTAAAGGCAACTGGCTGTGGATGTCTGATGCCCTTGTTGCGAGAACTCAAAAGGAATCAAATGTGCAACCTGTTCATATGAATCCAAACCACAACAAAAAGTCTAAGCCCAGATACTTAGCTAAATGCAAGAATACAATCATCTAATATGCCCCCTGAGTTGAGCTAGCTACAATGGAGAAAAGATACATTCTGAGTATGTGTGACACTGTGTGATGATGTACTAAAAACTTACTCTGGACAGCCTTGGGAATGAGCCAAAAAGCTATGCCTGGAAGATGAAGGTCCAGAGTGGAAAATAGTCCTCTATGCATTGTTGGACATTTCAGGCTCCTTTGCTGCATTGCTATCTTGAGCCTTGCACTTGTGGCTGCTCCTTGTTGGATCATGACCAAGGATGCTCTTGTATTGGCTGCCATCCTCTTTGAGCTGATTGTCAGAGTTCAGTTTCCATTCATGAGTTCCAAGACCCATTTGGAAGAACTGCATTTCTTGTGAGGTCTAGGGTCTCCTTACTGGGGCTCCTTTCTTGAGGTTTCATGGCTCCAAATCTACATTAAAACCATGATAAAATGTCCAAAAGGGTGCACAACTCTTCAATGATCTTGCTGCATGGTGACTCAAGAGTCTTCCAGATCAAGTCCTTGCTGAACACTCTTGGTCAAGCATCTGAAATGAGTTGTTTTGAGCCTTTTGCATCTGAATTGAGGTGGCAGTTGTGGCTGCTTGTGCTGCAGAAGACACAAAGGCAGTGATCAGCGATGGTGACAATGGAGGAGGTGAGGGCAATGGGGAAATGGAGGCGATGGAGATGAGGGTGGCAGTGATGAGATGGTGGCTGTGTGGTGGTGGTGGCATGGTTGTCTCCATTGCAGGTGGGGCAGCAGGTGTGGATAAGGAGTGAAGGCATAGGTGGTGAGGACTTGAGAAGGAGGAACATGGGGTGGCTTGTGTGGGGGTGGCATTGTCATCTTGTGACAGTGGTGGTGGGGTTGTCTCCACTGCAGGTGTTGGCAGCAGATGTGGGTGATAGTGCATGAATGGAAGGGGAGGCAATGTGAGAGGCAACATGCAGTGTGCTGTTGGTGTCAGCAGCTGCTTCTCCTGCAGGGTGGTGTGGGGTGGTTTCTGCTCCTGTTGTTGCTACTGTGGCTAAGTTCATGGCCAGGGTCTTCTTGGTCTTCTGGGGTAGAGCTGGTGGCATGGGGTGGCAATGGTGCTGCAATGCTGGTGTCATGCAAAACTGAGACTGATGTGGTGGGTGCTGAGACAAAGATTGAGGGTGAGACAAGGAGGCGGCAGCAGACAGAACTGGTGCAACAGTGAAAACAGACAGAGTGGAGGCAACAGCAGAGAGTGTGGTGGCAGGAAGGGAGAGGGCAGATGGCAAGGACAAGTGGTGGTGCAATGAAGGTGGCTAGGAAAGACAACTGTGGCTGAGGGCATGGCAGAGGCGCAGCTGGTGATGCTGGAAATACTGCAGGCTGGGCTGAACTGATGAGTGTGGGTGAGGCTAGATGGAGGCTGATGTGAAGTCAGCAGCTGGCATGACTGAAACTACTGTGGTGGTGGACAAGGTAATGGATGAGGCTGAGGGCAACAAAACAACTGAGGGTGTGGGAGCAGATGAGATGAAGGCAGGGGTGGCAGATGAAGCTGTGACTGAGATGGGTGGGGTTGAGACCACAGAGATGGGGACAGTGGGAGTGATGGGAGCAGCAGGCAATGCTGAGATGACAGGGGCAGTGGCAGCTGCAGATGAGACTAAGGTGGCAGTGATGGTGAAGGTGGGTGATGCTGGGAGCAAGGGCAGGTGGGGCTGAAGCGATGACAGCTGGTGAGTCAAAGATGGTGGTGGTGAATGTCATGAACCATTTCCTGGAGAAGGCCCTGGAAGGACCCTTCCTTATTAGAGAAAACCCAGCCTCTATGGTGTCACCCTGTTCACACAGACAAAAGGGGTGAGTAGAGGTGTCCCACAATATCACACATGCATTGTCATGCAAGCAATGATTCTGGCACAATCAACATACAGCAAGCCCCACTTAGTGGCAACCCTTTTAGCAATAAAGGACAGTATTATAGCCTCTCTAAAGACCCTTTATGATGACTCTAAGTGCTCTACAAGAGGCACTAACAAGACACTAACAGCCCTATGATGCATTATTAGTGTTACACCATTTCCTTTTACGTTTACTTCTTACCTTTCGCTATGGACTGCTTGCTTTCCTACATCCCTTTACTTACTGGTCTTGTGATCTCTTACGTCTTGTGATCCTTCTGTGTTATCATGTGATCCATACATGTTCAGGTAACACTGGATTGCTGTTACTTTCCCTTTGTTTGGTTCTCTTTCCATTTATTCACTTCTTAGTTTTGACTGTGCAATGCTGCGCACTTACTGTGCAGCACAGTTACTTGGTGCTGACCATTGTGGCCTCATTCCTCTGACTCCTACTTATTATGACTCCTACTATACTAGTAGCACAGTCAAAGCACAGCTATTGCTGCACTTCTCCTGTATATATAAGCTCAGCACTTTGTGACCAAAGCCCTAAGCTTGGTCTCTTGTAGAATCCAACCTACTCTTGTCCAACATATTCTTCTGCAACCCCTTCACTCCTAACCCTCAAACCACATCCACCTCTCCATTTCATCAACTCTTCACAACCATCCACCATCTACTCTTCACCTTTCCCTTCCTTCCCTAAGAGTCTCTCTTCATCCCCTGAGAAGAGCTCTCCTCCTTTAAGACCTACCTTCCTCTACTCACTCTGCGTTGTTCAAGGTCCCCAATGGACTTGACGCATATAGCTAGTGGAACCAGCCCTAGTCTATCCCATTACAACTTACCCTAGCTTCTCAATGGACCAGTCGTACTAGGAAGGGTCTATTGGCCATAACCTGCTTAGCATAAAACACTTCTTCAACTGCTGCAGGGATCCTTACTCTTCTACATGGGAACCAGCCCGTTTCTTGAACACCTCTCTATCATTGATTTATCTTTACACTTGTGAACTGACATGGCTAGTTACCGTGACAATTAGACTAAGTCTAATAACCTTAGAACAAACTATGAAGCAATACTATGGACCTTAATATAAGTATTAGGGTTGACTCTAATGACCCTAATAGAACTATATAAGGGGCCTTATAAGCAGCTGTATTCCTTGGACCAGACTACAAGTCCTCAAATGACCGGCCCAAACTAACTAACAGGAAATGAATTAGGTGCTTTGCATGTGTACTAAAGCAGTAGTAAACACATGGACAGTAAAGGCTCTTACTCATCAGTATGAGCCTTCTTACTCAGTGGCTTACTGAGCATGACTGAGCATGCTCAGTAAGCACACTCTGACTTCTTACTCATCTGTCTATTGTGCTTGATAACAAGGTTAAGACTTGTTCCCTATTTAGCAATCCTCTTGTAGTATATAAGCACTCAATAAAGTAGCAGACAGTCTTCAGAATGTCCATTTGTTTATGGCAATCTCTACCCTTGGGATACTCCTTTAAGGACCATCCCCTTGTGATCATTCTGGCCTCTTCCCTGCATACCTTCTCAATACTACCAGTAACCATACCTCTTTGGTACTTGGTATTGCTTTGGACCCTGCTTCTTGCTCACACCATCGGACATCTATCAACTCGTCTTTGAACTATCCCTCACTCTTGAACTGGATTGTTCAACAGTGAGTCTTGACAGTGAATGAGGTGATGGGAATGGTGGATGAGGTGGGAGCCGCAGGGACAATGGGAGCAGGTGACATGAAGGCAATGATGGACAATGCAGGGACAATGGTAGGAGCTGGTGTGGGCATGGGGTAGATGTAAATGTCTTCATTTTGTCATCATCGCAAGAACCAAGTTCATGTTCCCACTGAATGTCACAAGGGTCTTGAGAGAAGATGTTGACCATGGTATTGAATACCTCTCAATGTCAGATATATTCTTGTCGCTCATCCATATGCCAGGGGCCAAGCTGTCGTGAGATCATCTTGCAATCATCTGGGTGGAGTCCTAACAGAACAGCTTGTTGTAGTCTTTGTGGGACAGTTGGCCTGCTTGTACAAGAGGAGTGCATAATGCTTTGAAGACCCAGTTGTGCTTGAAGATGTCTTCCTGGTCGCACATATGAAGACTCAATGAGGAGTCCAGAAAGAGTTGATATCCTGGTCATAATAGTGGTCTGGAATCAGCATGATGGAGGGAGCAGCTGCAACTGTGGGTGTGGAGGGTCAAATGCAAGTTGGAAGGGGGCAGCATGACTGATGTGGCTGAGACAGTGGGCATGATGGGAATGAGGGCAAAGGATGGTCAGTGTCACAAGTACCGGTTCCTCGGACCGAATCGGCAACCAGACAAGCCTACCCTGGACAAAGCCTCACGATTCCCACACGTTCGTATGACTCACTTAGCCTCGCATGTACCACCACTTTCCAGCGTGTTCTAGTTTCGATCGTCTCACTGCTACCTCATGTCTGCTATTTGATATAGGACATAGTTGTCTATATAAACCTGTCAGTAACAGAGAACAAGCCCTAAGCTTGTTCTCTTGTGAATATCACTGGATTCTAGCTTCGGGACTGTAGGCTTGCAGGGAATCAAGCAATCGACTCAGAAACACTTTCCACTCTCTAAAGTCTTCGAACAGCGAAGACTTTTCAGTCATATTTCCCTTCCGCGGAACACACTAGCCTTCAGCTGTGTTGTTGCCGAGATCCCCGACTTCTCACGAGAACTTAACGTCTCGCTCGACTCAGTGCGCACGTCTCGCGCGTGAAACGATTTGTCAGCGACACCGCCCCCAGTCGGTGACATTAGAACAAGCTTACCACTCGAACCCTTGACCCCGAACCACACGCTTACCGAGAAATATATCGATTTCTTCCAACATGACTACAACTCGAGACTGGAAGACCAAAGGGTACCAAGTCCCAACCATTGAAGGACTGGCTGCCCTCAAATGCCCCTTTGAATTGCTGCCTGATCAAGAAAAGAATGTTCCCAGTATCACTATGTTCGACAACAGGCGTCGAGTTCTATACTATACAGAAAGATAGTGTACCATGGACCGGGTACTATGCCAACTGGATGGGTGCCAAGGTCGCCCTGGGTCATCTCTACGGTCTCTGGTTCGAAATTGAAAGGCGAGGAGACTCATGGGAAGCGACGCGCGTCGCTCGACCGGCCTTCAGGCTTCAACAAAGCCCTCTCCGAGGCATCAATATTACCACATTGACAGCCTCAGGAGCCCCCCTCCCTAGATCCAGAGCTCCAAGCCATGCCCCCACGCCAGGACCAGCTCCCACCACCACTCCGATGGAGCTCGAACCAACGACAACGACGAACGTCTTCGTCGCCGCCGCTGACCCCGACCCAAGCCAACCACAACCCGCGTCATCCGGGACGGCACTACCCCCCACTCGCGCCTCATTCCCCGGAATGGGAGGCCGTGGAATACGACCCCCGAGCCCCGACCCCGACCCCGACGACTACGATACGCGCGCAGACCGCGACCGCAACGCACGCGGCCCCGACAACAGGGAAACTCGAGGGAATTCCCCCCGACTTTTTCAATGGCGACCGCGCACGCACACATGCATTTTTGGTCGCGTTCAACAGGTTTATGTCCATGAACCATGACAGTAAGATTGCCAGGGATCCCATCAAGAAATGTGCATATTTTCTCTCATTAATGAAGGGACCCAAAGTCGAAGGATGGCTCGAGGCCATGGACCAGTGGCTCGAAGACGTACAGAATGACCCCACTAACATCCCACTCGGATTGACAGCGTGGGAAGCCATGCGACAGCAATTCCACCGCGCGTTCACCGACTACGCAGAGCGCGAGAAGGCCCAGGATCGACTCAAAGAATTGAAAATGAAAGATGGCCTACTTGACGACTATATATCTGAGTTCCAACTGCTGGCTAGACGAGCAGGGCTCGATGTCGACGAACCAACGGTCATGAGGCTATTCGCATGGGGACTCCCACGATCCCTAGTCGAATCATGCCTCGATCTCGAAGACCCCACCTCCTTTATGGACTGGGTTGCAGCAGCACAGAAACATCATAGGGTCTGGATGCGCAAACGCGCAATTTTGTCCGACCATTCTAGCACACGCGGACGTAATTTCAACCAGCCTCAAAACAATAGACCTTGGGGACGACTCGTCAACTCGGCCTGGGCCAACCGCGGGAACAATCAAAACAACGCCACACCCGCACGTCCACGTCTCCCACCGCGCGACCCGAATGCAATGGATACCAGCGCAGGTGCCGCTCGCAAGGCAGTCACCGAAGCCGAGAAACAGAAACACCGAGAAGAAGGAAGGTGTTTTCACTGCTCCCTTTGAGGACACCTAGCTCGTGACTGCCCCACAAAGCCGAAACGCGAGATGACTCGTGTACGCGCCACCGACACGACCACCATCACGTCCGAACCCTCCACTGTAGAAATAGTCGAGGAAGACACAACCGACAAGGTCGCAAAGGCAGCAAAAGCAGCAAAAGCGCTTTCGGTAGAAGAAAGGGAAGCCTTCATTAAGGCTTTAATGGGAGATGAAGAGGACAAAGAGCAGGATTTTTCGGACGCTTGAGCATAACGGCGATTGCTCGAGCTTTAGGTATTGATCCCATGTACAAGTCTCAAAGAAAGTCAATATCAGTGATGACTACTATTTACATTGGATCGAACAAAGCCGAAAGAAAAGCCCTAATAGACAGTGGGGCTACTGAATGCTTCATATCTCCCAAAACGATAAAGGAGCTACATTTACAAACAAAGGAGTTAATCCCGACCAGAAACGTCAAAAACGTCGACGGGACACTCAATCGTTCAGGAAGAGTTACTCAAACTGTCCAATTAGAATTAAAACTGTTGGGACAAAAACATATACATCAATTCCTGGTTACAGACATAGGACAAGACGACATCATCCTAGGATATCCATTCCTAGAGTCGACCAATCCAAGAATAAATTGGTCTAAAGGAACCATCATGGGAAGAGTCACTCTTAAAGGAAACCAGGAAACTCCAGCTTGGATCAAAACACTAAAAGACTGGGAAGAAGGTGATGAACTATGGCTGCAAACCCGATTAAGCAAAACAACTATCGCACAACAATTGGCGGAATCACAGATGCAGGAAAAATCAAAAACTTGGCAAGAGATAGTCCCTCATCGATACCATCAATACTGGACAGGTGTTTATGGAACAAGAATCAGAAAGATTTCCTGGACCGAGAAAATGGGATCACGCCATTGACCTAAAACAAGACGCCCCAACAACAATTAATTGCAGAGTATACCCCCTCTCACCTAAGGAGAAAGAAGAACAGGGGAAATTTCTCGAACAAAATTTACGACTTAAACGGATAAGAAGGTCTAACTCACCATACTGCCAGCGGGTTCTTCCTCATAAAAAAGAAAGATGGCAAATTCCGACCAGTGCAAGACTATAGAAACCTAAACAAATGGACAATACCTAACGTATACCCGCTGCCATTGATCCCAGAACTCATTCACGCCTTAGCAGGGAAAGAACTTTTTACTAAATTTGACGTTAGATGGGGCTACAACAACATTCAAATCAAGGAAGGAGACGAATGGAAAGCAGCCTTCAAAACTAGCAACGGACTGTTCGAACCCACGGTAATGTTCTTTGGATTGACAAACTCCCCAGGCTACTTTCCAAACAATGATGGACGACATTTTCCAAGAAGAACTCGCACAAGGATGGCTAAAGATCTACATGGACGATATTATCATTGCTACCAAAAATGATGAAACAGAACACACGTCCAAGGTCAACCACATATTGTCCAAACTGAAGCAACACGATCTTTACCTCAAACCGGAAAAGTGTCAATTTCACAAAACAAAGGTAGAATACCTCGGAGTAATCATAGGAGAAGGCAAGATAACTATGGACCCCAGTCAAGGTTAAAGGAATTAAAGACTGGCCGACACCATCAACATTAAAGAAGTCAGAAGTTTTCTAGGATTTTGTAACTTCTACCGGAATTTTATACCTAACTTTTCGATAAAAGCCAGACCACTGAACGATCTAACAAAAAAGAATAAACAATGGGAATGGACAATGAAAGAAGATCAAGCCTTCCAAACCTTGAAAGAAACCTGCATATCCTATCCGATACTCCGACACTCCAGATTGGACAAAACAATTTATAATGGACACCGACGCATCAGGATTCGCTGTAGGAGCAGTCATATCTCAAGAATATGAAGACGGTCTACACCCAATCGCATATTATTCCAGAACATTACTGGATGCAGAAAGAAATTATGATGCCCACGAATAAAGAACTAGCAGCAGTAATCTTTGGACTGAAAAGCGGACGACCATTCTTCCTAGGAGCCGATAAACCAGTTAGGATAAGAACCGACCACAAGAACCTTACATATTTTAAAGAACCACAAAAATTAACGGGACGACAAGCCAGATGGATGCAATATATGCAAGACTTTAACATCACTATGGAACACATCCCTGGACACACACACACCATCGCCGATACACTTTCTCGTCGCAAAGACCTTAACAAAGAGGTAGGAGAACAAAAAACCACACTACTACCACCTGAAATCTTTGCAAGAAAAACTTACCTACCAGACAAAATTGACAAACGATGAGAAATTCTAAGACAATTCCACGACACCCCCTTCGCAGGACACCCTGGAATAGCAAATACTTGGAACTTAGTCAAACAACATTACGAAGGACCTAGACTATGACAATTCGTAGAACAATACAGTCAAAGGTTGCGCCAAATGTCAAGAGTCCAAAACCAATATACCCAGAAAGAAAGCCACGACCTTTCCACTCGACACACACGTTGAACAAGGCCCCTTTCAATACGTATCAATGGACCTCATTACCGATCTACCTAAATCAGAAGGATTTGACAGCGTCCTCACCATAGTCGATCAAGGATGTTCCAAAGCAACAAAATTCATCCCATGTAACAAAACGATCGACGGAACAGGTGTTGCACACGAGTATCTAAAACACCTCGTGCCTTGGTTTGGAATTCCCAAAAGAATCATCTCCGACAGAGACCCCCGATTCGCATCAAACTTCTCCAAAGCCATATGCAAAAACCTAGGGATCAAACAAAACATGTCCACCGCGTTCCACCCCCAAACAGATGGACAAACAGAACGAATGAACGCATGGCTAGAACAATATCTAAGACCCTGGACCACGACTCATCCTCATTCCTGGGCAAAAATGCTTCCTCTAGCAGAATACGCACACAACTCATGGAAACATGAAACATCACAAAGATCACCACACGAACTCCTCATGGGATTCAAACCCCAAATTAACATCAATCTAGAAGACAACAACGTACCCTCATCCACCGATCGTCTAAAATTACTAGAAGAAGCAAGACTAGACGCTCAACAACTTCTAGAACGCAAACAACAACCCCTAAAACCAGACGTTAAGGAAATGGAAGAAGGAACCCTCGTATGGCTAGAAGCAAAGAACCTCAAAACACGAGGAACACGCAAGTTGATGCCGAAAAGATATGGCCCATTTCCCATCACAAAAAGAATTTCCCAAGTTGCGTATCAATTACAACTCCCACCATCGATGAAGATACACGATGTCTTCCATGTCAACCTACTCCTTCCTTATAAGGAGACGGAAGAATACGGCACGCCATTTACACGACCTCCACCAACCGTCGAAAACAAGGAAGAATACGAAATTGAAGCGATTCTAGACACAAGAAGATTCGGACGGACACGTAAACTTCAATACCTCGTACACTGGAAAGGATACCCCACTTCAGATGACTCATGGGTCAACCATCGTGACCTCAACGCTCCAGAACTTCTAAAAGATTACTACTCCGCTTCGGCTGGACGACCCCAAGCATAAAAGGACGCCATTCACGAATAACCACTCCCTACCACTTCGCCTCCCCAAACATGTCATCCACCCAGAACTCGCCCACTGCTTCCACTGCCACTCTCGTACCTACCCCTCCGTACTCCCCTACACTCATCCACTTGCCGCTGTCCAGAGAACCCTCCCCTTCAACAGCGGCCACTATCAACACCAGAATACTCATTCGACGTGCCGCACAACATGCCGCGATGATTGTACAAGCACGCAAACTATGGGAAGACGATTCCCTTACCACCATACTACGTGCCTTTGGCAATCGATCCCCCACACTAGGAACAAGTTCACCTGTCAGAACCCGTAGCCCTTCCTACCACGTTCGCACTCCCTCACCTGACCCCATTCCAATTCCTCCACGCATCGACTCCCCCACCTGACCCCATTCCAATTCCTCCACGCATCGACTCCCCCATCATTGAACAGACCCCCACCGTCATCTTACTCAATGAAAACTTCACCCCAACAAACCGCGAAAGGACACCACCTCCCATCTACAAACCACCCACTAACAACATCCAGCCTTCAGAACTGGAACAACTTGGAGAAGGATGGGAAGAAGGGGATCTCGGACTAGACTTACTAATCCCCGATCCAGGCAATGAAGATGACACGCTCCCCCCTCGCTTCGTTCTCCCTGATCTCATGCATGGTTTCCCTTCCCTCCTGGCCACTTACGGCCCTGGATGTCCTACTCACCGCATCCCCATCCGAGCTCGAGCCGACCCTTACCCTCGTCCCCTCCTTACACAAAAAGACACCTTTCTGTTCAAAGAAGGGCTCAGACACACCAAAGCGATCGACGAAGCACTTAGGTTCGAACAGGACTTATCGTTGGAAGCCGAAGTACGTCGTTATCGATTTGCCATAAAGAAAACACGACAGATGGCAAACTCCCTCGTCACCGCTCGAGAAAGATACCACGACATGGTATGGGAAGTAAGAGATTCAGAGGTTAAACTGGCCAGAGCTAACGCTAAAGCTTGCCTTGAACCGCGAGTCCTATTCAGAACCATGCCCCAACTTACCGAACAAGAGCATCTGGACGCCAAACAGGCTCTTCAAGATCCATGGTATCAATTTTCCCCTCAGCTCTCTAACAAATGTGGATGGTGCCAGGACGGAGGACATGACACCTTCGAATGCTCCAAAATCGCCGTCTGTATCCTTTGCAATCGTCAAGGACACATAGCCGACTACTGCAGAAGCCCCCATCGACGATGCAAACCCGAGAAGATATGCCGAGTCCCTCGTGACCAAATCCACTTCCATACCCACCACTGTCGCTCTACCTGTCACCCCCTATGTTGCCTAGACGTTAACAAAGGGGTAATGTCACAAGTACCGGTTCCTCGGACCGAATCGGCAACCTGGACAAGCCTACCCGGACAAAGCCTCACAATTCCCGCGCGTTCATATGACTCACTTAGCCTCACATGTACCACCACTTTCCAGCGTGTTCTAGTTTCGATCGTCTCACTGCTACCTCATGTCTGCTATTTGATATAGGACATAATTGTCTATATAAACCTGTCAGTAACAGAGAACAAGCCCTAAGCTTGTTCTCTTGTGAAATATCACTGGATTCTAGCTTCGGGACTGTAGGCTTGCAGGGAATCAAGCAATCGACTCGAAAACACTTTCCACTCTCTAAAGTCTTCGAACGCGAAGACTTTTCTGTCATATTTCCTCTCCGCGGAACACACTAGCTTTAGCTGTGTCGTTGCCGAGATCCCCGAACTTCGCGAGAACTTAACGTCTTGCTCGACTCAGTGCGCACGTCTCGCGCGTGAAACGATTTGTCAGCGACACCACCCCCAGTCAGTGACAGTCAGAATGGAGAGGCAAGAGGGGTGATGAGTGGCTGGCTGCAACTCTGATTGCACTGGAAACAATGTTGCACACCACAACACTTGAGTCAAAAACACTATGGCCCCTTTTACCAACCGAGAATTCTTGAATCTTGAACTTGAACTTGGATTTCAGGATTTTCCAGGAGTGACAGGAATGACAGGTATGATGTCAGTGACATAATAAACTAATATGAGTCTATTTCAAATATGAGTTATGTTATTTTTCGGTGTGATTTGCTGGGTTTACATGTGATATGTAAAATATTTTTTCTAACCCTTCCTTCCACTCCTTCCAAGTGGGGTACTATTACTTAATGGGTGTTTCACCACCATTTACTGATCACTGAATTACACCACATCAACTACAAAAATTATACTGATAGCATGCATGGTTCAAAAGATAAGGCCCATGATACCAACCGAGAATTCTTGAACTTCGAACTTGAACTTGAATTTCGGGATTTTCCAGGAGTGACTGGTGTGACCAGTGTGATATAAGTGACATCGTATATATGATGTTTTTTTTTAATATGAGTTTTTATTCGCTTGTGATTTGCATATTCGCGTATTGTGATTGCAGCCGTGACTGGGAACTGACTCAGTCCACTTGTGTCCGCTGAATGTTGCTGAGGCATACTGTAGGGCCCAGGATCCATGCATGCGGAGTGAGAGATTTTTGAAGAGGAAATGGAAAATATTTTTTTGAAAAAAATACTATTCAATAACATGTTCTGCGCAGTCCCTCTGAATTCTCTGATACTGCTCCCACATGTCATCAGCAATTTTATCTCGCCTGATATTTGCTCGCTCCCTCTCATGCTGTGTCACAGGGCCTGTTCCAAGTTCACCAGCCAGCGCTTCCTCTTCTTGTGCATCCATCTGGAGGTCAGCCACTTGGTCGTCAAAGGTGCCAATCTCCCTAGAGTCATATGCACGAATGAGATTGTGAAGTGCTGCGAGCGCACATGGGATGCGTGCTTGAACTCCCATATCATACTTGCAGGGTTGTGAGAGAATCTTGAAACGCCGCTTGAGAATTCCAAAAATGCGTTCAATGACATTGCGAGCTTGGGCATGACGCAAATTGAACAGCTCCTTGGGTGTGCGTGGCCTAGGACAAACATCAGTAAGACAACTTGAAAGTAAGACAACAAAGACTCACCTTGTGCGAGCACAGCCCCATTCAGCTAGATGGTACCACATGCCTCGATAAGGGGTGAGAAGTACATCTGACGAGGCAAAACCCGCATCACCAAGATAATACTTCCCCCTTGGGACACGAAGATCAGAATGATGTGCTGCGTGAAAAAGTGTCACGTCAGCAGTGGAACCCTCCCAACCAGTCAGCAGGTAGGTGAAGCGGAGGTCGAATGAGCATCCCATGAGGCAGTTCTGCGGGAGACCTCCTTTGCGGTTCCTTGCCACATCACGCTCTGCAGCAGTGGCAAAACAGTCAATATGTGTACCATCGATAGCACCCAGCGCATCCTTGAGAAATGGAAGGCCCCATACAGCAACCGAGATTTCTTGAAACTTGAACTTGGAACTTGAATTTCGGGATTAGCCGGGAGTGACAGGTGTGACAGGTGTGATGACAGTGACATGTCATATGATTAACTAATATCAGTTGTTTTTGTCTGTTAACTATAATTCACATATTTGCATATGTGATGTTGTGTAATGACTTGGGCTCGGGAACGATTGGCGCGTCAATCTTTCTACCCCCACCTCCACCACCCCATATGATGCAGACCTGCTCATCAATAAGTCCAGATTCCATGGAAGGAAGTCTAATCTCAGAAAGTAACAAGGCTATATGGACAACTGAAGAGGAAGCTGCATTTCTACTGTTCCTTGTCGAGCGGAAACAAGAAGGAAACATGACCTCCAACGCCATGTTCAAGGACCTTACCTTCAACCAAGCAGCCAATTCTATTAAGCCCATGCATGAGAAGGGTCCTATCAAGACTGGACCTATGTGCAAATCAAAATGGCAAAGGGTACGAAATTTTTTTGCTTTGCCATATCACGCAGCTAACATCGTCTACTACTAGATGAAGAAGGAGTACTTGCTAATCGCTGCTCTCAGGAATGAGTCCAGGGTTGGGCACCTATGGACCGATGAGAATGGAATTGTTGTTCCACCTGAAATGGAATCAGTGTGGAGTGATCTAGTCAAGGTGCGTACATAACATCTAATTTGTCAATGCCATCTGATCATTAGTAGAAAAATCAAGAATACAAGAAGTACAGGGATAAAGGCTGGCCTGCATCGCAGCATCATGAAATCTCTGATGCCATCAAGTGCAAGAGGCCACCATTCATATCGGGGCACGCAGTCGACAGCCCATTTTACTCCCCCTCAGTCATCTGCGTCGCTGTCCCCCAATCCCAATTTGTTTGAACGTCAAAGTGGGGACTCCTTGTCATCTCTGGCGCCAGATCGCTCTTCCTCCTCATCCAGTGTCCTTCATTCCAAACGCAAAGTATCTCAGGTCAAGGATGTCGCCTCCGAAACATCTTCCTCATCTACCAAAAAACTCAAGTCTGATTCCACGGCAGTTGCTGTCCACGGCATGCAGTCAACCATGGAGAGGTTTGCCGATAACTTCAACTCAACCATGCATGCATTCATTGCTTCGTCCCCACCCCCAATGTTGCTGGCACTCCCCCCACTCCCAATGCCGCTGGCACTCCCCTCAAACCCAGCCCCAGCCCCACCTCCGGCCATGCATATGCTGCCTTCAAATGACATCATAACTATCTTGGCACTTCCCGAGACCACCCGTCGGTCACTGGCAATTCAACATCTTACCCAGGATATTGAACTGAATGGTGAATGGCTCTCCATGGATGATGTTGTCCCTGTGATCAATATCTTGGGATCTTGTGACATTGTGCGCATAGACAGTTATATTGTGCTTATGACTAATGGGTCAGCGTTGTCACGCGAGATTGCACGCAACTACATCAAGGATCTGTTGGAGAAGGCCAGGACATCCTGACTGTAGTTGTACTTCTACAGTAGTCACCCATCACACGCATGTATCGTAATTTGTTGAATGCCATGAAGTGTTCTTTCATTTTCTGAAAACATGTGGACATGTGTCTGAACTAAATACCTGCTGCGCGATCCTCAAGTGTTTTCTGATACTGCTCCCACATCTCACCTGCAATCCTGTCTCGCCTGATATTTGCTTGCTCCCTCTCATAGCGCGTCACTACCCCTTTTCCCAGTTCACCAGCCGCTTCACGATGACCCATCTGAGGGTCTACCCTGTCATCAAATACATCGATCTCACTGTGATCATAATGGCGAATAAAATTGTGAAGGGCTGCAAGTGCCGATGGGATGCGCGCTTGAATGCCCATGTTATACTCAGGGGGGTACCGAAGGATTTTGAAACGCTGCTTGAGAATCCCAAACATACGCTCTATGACGTTGCGAGCTTGAGCATGGCGCAGATTGAATAATTCCTGGGGTGTGCGTGGCCTAGGACAAGCATAAAAATTAGTGAGAAGATGGGAAAGAAAGAGAGAACGCACCGTATGCCAGCATGACCCCACTCAGATAGATGATATCGTACACCTCGATAAGGAACAAGCAGTGTGTTTGATGAGGCAAAGCCTGCATCAGCGAGATAGTATTTCCCTCTTGGGATGGGGAAATCGGAATGATGGGCATCGTGGAAAAGAGTTGAGTCGGTGGTGGAGCCCTCCCAACCAGTCAAAAGATATGTGAAGCAGAGGTCAAATGAACAAGCAGCAAGGCAGTTCTGTGAGAGAATGCTGTTGCGGTCTCTTGTTGCATCGCGCTCTGCAGCAGTGGAGTAACAACCGATGTGGGTGCCATCGATAGCACCCAGGGCATCCTTGAAAAAGGGAAAAAATTTGGGATTCCCTTGGATAAAGGAGTGAGGAGGGGAATCGGCATCAGGAAGCTGTACAAAGGTGGTGTAGAAAGGGGGGGTTGCGAGAACTCCAAGTATCTTTTTAAAATATCTGGATATCCATCAGAAGATATATAGAAGGAAACCATGGGATATGTACTTTGAGACCGTGCTTGGTGACCGCTGAAAACACTCTCCAATATTTGTTGTTGACAGCCCAGTGGAAGCGGCATAGAGAAATATGGCAACCTGTTCTTCAATTCGGACATGCCGAGATGACGCGACACCAAAGTTGTGGAGAGTCTGCTGGAGCTTGTGAAACACATGTTTATGGACCCCAAGTTCATTCCGGATGCGTTCTGGGTGGCCAGGTGAGTAGTTCATGGACCCAGGCAAGACCAGTGAGGGCGGAGGTGTGATATGGAATAGGAGGAGAACGGGGTTTGAGTATTGACAGTATGGCCTGGAAGCCATAAAGGGCATAACCTGTAAAATATAAAATCATTAGAAGTTGTTGGCGTCGCCGTTGTACCTGCTGCAGATACAGCCTCTCCTGATCAAGGTAATCAGCCATAGCATTGACCAGGGACTGGACAGTGACAACTTGAAATTGGGGGGTAAAAAATTGGCCATGACTCGGAGGGGCATAAAAAGTTTTTGGGCGCATCAGTCATTACAACAACAAATATGTGAATTACAGTTAACAGACAAAAACAACTGATATTAGTTAATCATATGACATGTCACTGTCATCACACCTGTCACTCCTGTCACTCCCAGGCTAATCCCGAAATTCAAGTTCCAAGTTCAAGTTTCAAGAAATCTCGGTTGCTGTATGGGGCCGAAAGAATTTGGGGTTGCTTTGGATGAAGGGATGAGGGGGTGAATCGGCATCAGGGAAGGCACACAAATGTGGTGTAGAAGGGAGGGCTCGAGAGAACACCTAGAATTTTTTTAAAATACCTAGCTATCCATCAGACGACATCTGAAAGAAACCTGAGAGATACTTACTTTGAAATGGTGCAGGGTGACCGCTGAAAACACTCTCCGACATGTGTCGATGGCAGCCCTGTGACAGCTGTATAAAGGAAGATAGCAATTTGTTCTTCGACTTGGACGTGTCGTGATGATGAGATACCAAGTCGTTGGAGGATCCTGCTGGAGGATGATAAATACTTTTTTATGCACCCCAAGCTCAGTCCGAATGCACTCTGGATGGCCAGTGAGTAGGTCCTCAACCCACTTAGCCCCAGTGTATGAAGATGTGTGATATGGGATAGGAGGACAATAGAGGGGTTCAAGGAGCTCAAGTAATGCTTGGCAGCAAAGTAGGAGAACAGTTGACATATTTAACATGACATAGAGCCGTTGGTGCCATTGGCGTCGCCATTGTACCCATTGCTGATGAGGGTTATCAGGCATCTTGAGCGAGGGAGGGGACAACAACAGGGACAAAGTGTGCAACTTTTTGACAGAAATTTTTTTTGGCACATCACATGTAATTTCACAATATGTGAAATATTTATTTGGATACACATACATGACACAACAACATAAATCATCGCTTACGCTTGCTTCACTTTCTCCACCAGATTACATATGTATCCACATGCAAACTCACGTGATGACTCCACGGATATGAGCGCAAGGTAGCCATCCACCTCTCCGATGCTGCAATTGGCAAACAGGGATAATGCTGGGACAATATCATCAGTTGGCAACCAACAACCATTTGTGATATCCTTGATATCACTGGCAAGGTGTTGGACTGCCAGTGTCCGGTGTGCATACTCGGGAAGTGCCAAAAATCCAGGTACAGTATCACCTGCGAGTGCGGGTGCAGGTGCAGGTGCGGGTGCGGGTGTGGGTGCGGGTGCGGGTGCGGGTGCGGGTGCGGGTGCGGGTGCGAATTCAGGCATGGGTGGGGAGAAACCAAGAGAATGGACAGTTGAGTCGAAGACATCAACAACTCTGTTCATGACCGCTGTAACACCCATGACAGCAGACGCCACAGTGTCACCCCTCTGTTTTTTAGCTGAAGATGTTTCGGTCATCAGGATATCATCAATGCGAGGTGATTTACGCTTGTTGGTTACGAAGTCGAATGAGGTATTTGATGGTGAAGTCGATGCCCTCCTGCTGCCGCTGACTTGAGACAAATCGGGGGTCAGGTGAGCAGGAGTAGGTGGCTGGGATGGAGCATGCTCAGCATGAGGTGTTGGCTGGGATGGAGCATGCTCAGCACGAGGTGTTGGCTGCGAAGCCCGGTATGCGTGTTTGCCTTTGGTTTTTGTTCCTACAAGAGATTCCATGGCCTCGCAATGTGGCCAGCCCTTGTGGTGGAACTTCTTGACCGCTGGTTTGTCCTACTAAAGTAAGATATTGTCGACAAATCAGGAGTTACAGACGCACTGCAACCAGCTCATCATACACTGCCTGATTTTGATTTTCTGCTGATATGTCCATTCCTGTCACATCATCCCAAGCCATGCCAGACTTATTTTTGATCACTGAAATGGTGTCCCAGTTGGTCTTCATCTAGTTGAATGGTGTCAGTGTTGAGGTGTAGTCAAAAGAGGAAACACGTACCCTTTGCCACTTCATCTTGCACGAGCTCAGAGTTTTGAAGCCACCCTTCTTACAAAGGGACCTAATTTGACTGGCCACCTCATTGAAGACTTGATCCTTGAACATAGCGTTGGACGTCATTTGGTCCTTGTGCTCCAAGAGGAAGTTTAAGAACTTGGCTTCCTCCTCAGTCATCCATCTTGCCTTGATATCTGCTCAGGTTTCTTCTGCAGAGGAATCAGAGCTTCTTGACGAGCGGGTCTGCATGGGAGGTGATGATCAGGATCAGGAAAATAAAGTGTGGGGTGACACCGAAGTGAAGGTGAAAAGAAGGTACTGACAAAGGGCTTACACATGTGCAATCACACACAAATATGCAAATATGCAAATATGCAAATCACAAGCGAATAAAAACTCATATTAAAAAAAAACCTATTAGTTTATCATATATGCGATGTCACTTATATCACACTGGTCACACCAGTCACTCCCGGAAAATCCCGAAATTCAAGTTCAAGTTCGAAGTTCAAGAATTCTCGGTTGGTATCATGGGCCTAAGCTTCATGGCTACCAGAAATTCTAATTATCTCAATGAAAAGTGAGGATGAAGCAATGATGAGCCCCAATGTCAAAATGTACCTAGTGTTTCACCACCATGTCACACAAAAGTAACACTTTTGATGTCTGAAATCTGTGACCCGACATTGGCATCTGACAAGCCGAAGTGTGTTTTCAAGCATGTCATGACAGAACACATTAAGTATTTAAAAGCTTGACTGTTTACAACTAATAAGGGTTCTTTTTACAATTAGCCATTATGAAAGAAAGGATATTGAAGTGAATTATAGGAATGTACAGAATTATTGTGTGAATGGTATGCTCTGTGGGGTGCAGGGAATGAACAAGGGTGTAGCGCACCAGGTCAGGGCATGTGGAGTCCATGGGGCTTGATCCAAGGGTGGGTATGAGCTGAAGGGAGCAGGGAGCAAGAGCAAGGTCATGCCCCAGGACGCAACGCACATGCATGCACAAGAGAGTGTGTGTGTCTTCTTGAAGGAGAAGAGTGAGAGCTTGAGGGAGTCAAGGTGTTCTTAGCCACACAAGAGGGTCAATGCAAATACTAGAAAACTGATCCCATTCACTGAGCTGCTCAGCAATAGCTACTGGACAAGATAGTAGCTATTGATACTTAAATACAAAAATGCTACTCCTCTGACTGCAAGTCAAGAGCACAAGGCAGTGTGGTGATGATGAAGGGACAAGACACTATGGGCAGCGAGCCCTCAGATCAAGTGGCAATGACATCTGCACGTGCATCATCCATGACCATATGTATGTGCATGGCAGGGGCAAGGACAAGGTGAGTGACATTGACAGCGATTGTCTTGAGCCATTGTTGCAGTGGGGAACATGAGGGGATGACATCAAATGGAGAGTGTGGGAGGGAAGGAGAAGGAGGATAGGAAGGAGGACATGTGGGCAAGGGATGAGAGGAGAGGGAGATGAAAGATGAAGGGAAAGGAAGTCGCATGGGCAAGGGATGCATGGGAAGTGGGGGTGAGTACAGGTCATGTGAGTTTCCCAGTCAGCAGGCTCACATACCTTACAAGGGGCAGACAGTGGGGTGAAAGGATGGGAAGATGTGGAGGGGCTGTGGAGAGTTGTGAAGTTGGCATGAGAGTTGGGGATCAATGGTTGAGATGCTGCCTCCCCATTCACCAACTTTCATTTTGTTTCAATGTTGATCAAATTTGCCCAAAATAGCACACTTGTCAGCACTTGAATTATATTGGTGAAATGTCATGATGGGCCAGAAAACCACAAACTGCTCTATGATCATGGTAAAATTACTCTCAGTCCATAGGAAATATATATTGCTGATATGAGAAAAAAAGTGGGAAGGATCAGTTCACTCCTTGTATCTCAATGTTAAAAATATGTGATTCACTCCTCATAATGTAGCTTCTTGACCTCAACCTCAACCACAAATCAGGAAAAAATTATAGGAATGTTCCTAATACTGATAACCTCTCAGATCATCAATTTGAAGAAGATCAGAGATGTTTTGGGGCTTATAAAGTGTTATCAGCATGGTGGTGAAACACTAGTACCCTTGGTGAAACACTCAGTAAGTGATAGTATTGCAAGCATGTCATTAAGGCAGAATATGTGTCACCAATGTGTGGGTGCACATCTTTGTGCAAATTTTGTATGTGCAGCTCTGGTGAAAATGGCACTGCAAGCACCCAGATGTTGAGCTTGAGTTGGACTGCTCAACTCCAGGTTTGATGCTGACACATCATGTGTAACCCCATATATGCGAATATGCAAATGACAACAGAAAAAATGCATATTAATTTATTATATACATCATATCACTTACATCACTCCTGTCACTCCTGTCACTCCTGGAAAACCCTGAAATCCAAGTTCAAGTTCAAGATTCAAGAATTCTTGGTTGGTAAAAGGGGCCTAAATCTTGCAATTGAGTGTAGATGGAGCATCAGGGATTAGGTCTATGGCATGATCCCAAGTTTTGGAAGTAGGAAAGCGATGAGAGGCTTCTTCTAAAAAAAGCCTTTCAAAGTGGTGATAGTCAGGAGGAACTAAGTCCTTCCAGTCCCTCTTGTCTTGATCAGCTGCTTGTGCAGCTAATTGGGTGGAGGTGCTGATCTTTGCTACTTTGATTGGAGTAGGGTCAAAGCATGGGGGTAAAGGAAGTCACTTGATCCATTCATCAGCATCCCAAGTAGAGGCTACAACAGTATCCTCAAGGGTTCCTTTAGTCCAATCAATAGTAGGGTTGGTAGCATGGAGGAATGGGAAGCCAAGAAGCATGTCATCGGTTGATATTTCAGCAACATAGAAAAACATTTGATGTTCTTGTCCTTTAAATCAAATGTAAAGGTCAACTGCTTCTGTGACAGTTCCAGCTTTGTTGTGAGTACCATCTACATTGCACATGATTTTTGGCATTTGTAGAGTGGTAATTGGGAATTGTAGCAGGAGATGATATTCTTGTGAATGAAGTTGTCAGTTGCTCCACTATCAAGTAGAGCAATGTTGAGATTATCATTGATTTGGGTGATTTGGTATGTTACCACTACCCTGGGACATTGTGATGTAATCACAGCCGAATGTGTTAATGCATCGGTTCCACAGACCAGGCAACACTGGCATAGACGCATGATGCGTCGGATCACGTGGTTCGGCTCAGCTCATATGCTGAGATCTGCATTACTTACAATGATAAGTTAATTGATGACAATTGGTAGCTACTAACGACTGATCCTTGTATGATCTTTGTTTCTTATTGATGGTAGCTACTTGCAGTTGTTAAGATTGGAATGATCTTATCGCTGACTCTTAGTGAAAGAGTTGCTTGATATAGTTCAAGCACTAGACTTTGATCCCTTTGATATTATCTCAGGAAGAATAGGTGTAAGAGAAGAGAGGGGCCTCTTTCACTTAGAGTTCTTCAATAGACTGTATAGAGTATTTGACAAGATGAATGTTTCTTGTTTGAGAGAGTAAGTTGAGTGTAAGGCTCAACTTCTTGGTACCACAGACTATTTATACGATATCTCTACAACTACTGATCCAATTTGTACGAAACTTGGGGTGCACATAGCTGAGAACCAGTAGTATCCCAATATGTAGAGCACAATTTGAGCATATCAGAGATGACTCACGCGTGAGTCATTCTTTCCTAGTATCTGTCATCAATCAGTAAGTACTGAGTAAGCTCTTACCGATCAATCAGTAAGCGGGTCAGTAAGCGATCACTAAGCCAGATGGATAAGCACATATGAGTAAACAGAATTGAGTCACCAGAGCATAGGTAAGCAGACGAGCACAAAGAGACATGAGAAACCTAACAGCAGTGTACTTAGAGATGCTCTGGAGTACTTAAGAGTGTCGTATTTCAATAGATCACTTCAGTCTTGTCTTACACAATACTGAAGTGAGTACTTACTGTTTCCTATCTTATCTCTTGCATCTAATCACGCGTTGTAGATACCTTTTGATAGGTATTACTGAATTATAGTCTTGTCTTACACAATACTGAAATATCTTTTGATAGATCTTAAGGATCTTATCGCTCTTATCATAACCTGCGCCCATCTGCTTCAACAAGCAATTAGATCAGCCCTTCATCCACTGGTGCATATTTGAACAGGAACATTGATTGAATTGAGTCTTGCTACAAATACATCACTAGGGAAGACAGCTCAAACTAAGGCCAGATAGTTCAAGCTGGGGGAAAATCCATGCCGTTATTGACCATGGCAGTAGCCCATGAGCAATGTTGTCCTTCAGAATATCCAGACATTATAGCTGCAATTTCCTCAGGAGAGGGTCCTTCATCAAGAGTTTGTGTCTCCTGTTGAGTGGGTTGTTGGGCTGATTGATCATCAGGAGGATTTTCCTGATAATATTTGACTGGTTGTTCATCAGTTTGAGCTGAGCGAACATGAGTGTCAACCTGTTCTTCAGGGTAGTACAGTTCCTGATATTCATCTGGTTCTATAACTTCAACCAGACATATTTTCATAGGAATCAACTTGAAGGTGGTCAACTTAGTAGGGCAGTTGTGTGCAACATGTCCTTGCTTGGAACAAAAGAAGCAACAACCTTTGATTTGGTGTTGTTTCTTCTCTTGTTCTGTGGTGGCTGCTCTAGTGCAGTCAACATCCATTGGAACAACTTGATTGTTGCTCCTAGGAATGAATTGACCTGTAGGGTTCCTTGGTACAAAAGTAGAATTGGCCCTTGGAGGTGGTCCATGAGGAGGGTGGAATGTAGTGGTGGTAGGGTGGAAATTAAGGAAATGTTGGGGATTATGCATGATATTGTGCATATCTCCCATATAGCTTTGCCTGATGGCATAGTTGTTGTGTTCCTTTCTAGCCACTTCTGTCCATTCTGCAAAGGTGGTAGGTAGGGTTTCTGTCATGAACCATTCTCTGGAGAGGGCCCTTGAAGGACCCTTCCTTATGAGAGGAAACCCAGTCCCTATGGTCTCACCCTGTTCACATGGACAAAAGGGGTGAGTAGAGGTGTCCACAATATCGCGTGCACATTGTCGTGCAAGTGATTCTCGGCACAATCAACATACAGCAAGCCCCACTTAATGGCAACCCTTTTAGCAATAAAGGACAGTATTATAGCCTCCATAAGGACCCTTTAGGACAACTCTAAGTGCCCTACAATAGGCACTAACACAATACTAAGGACCCTACAATGTGTTATTAAACTAACTAACAGCAAATGAATCAGGTGCTTTGCACGTATACTAAAGCAGTAAACATGTGGACAATAGGGGCTCTTACTCATCATTAGAAGCCCTCTTACTCAGCAGCTTACTGAGCATGACTGAGCATGCTCAGTAAGCGTACTCCAACTTCTTACTCATCCATCTATTGTGCTTGATAACAAGCACAAGGTTATGACTTGTTCCCTATTTAGCAGTTCTCTTGTAGTATATAAGTGCTCAATAAAGTAGCAGACTGTCTTCAGACTGTCCATTTGTTTACAGCACTCTCCATCCCTGGGATACTCTTTTAAGGACCATCCCCTTGTGACCATTCTGGCTACTTCCCTGCGTACCTGCTCGACTCTACCAGTAACTGTACCTCTCTGGTACTTGATACTGCTTTGGACTCTGCTCCTTGTCTATCGACTCATCTTCGAACTGACCCCTTGCTCTTGAACTGGATAGTTCAACAGTGAGTCTTGACAGTTTCCCTTGTTAGGACATTATTGAGGAGTGGCCTACTAAGACCTCTAGTGAAATAGTCTAGAGTTCCATTTGCATTTAGGTCATATCCTGCATCATTAGCAAGGTTGGTAAAGGTGGCAATGTAGGAGTCAAGGTCAGGTCCTTGTTACCTTAGAACAGCTAGTTTGTTGAACGCATTTTGCCTTTTGTTGGTGTCAGTGAAGGCATTGTTAAATGCAGTTCTAAAGTCATTCTGTAGGGTGTTACTGAGTGGTTTGGGGTCTGGAAGATGCCAGAACACCCAAACTATGGACTGCATTGTTTGCATCATGCGTGCATCAGATCTTGACCATTTATGTCTGTTGATATCGCATTCGGAACATGTTGATCATATCTTTCTGAAGATGTACTGAGAAAGCAATGAATAATACTGCTTCTGTCCCAGATGTTCCTGTACTGCCATGTACGTCACTTCCCTGATTCGGAAAGTACTTATGACACCGAGATTGCTACTGGGGAAGCACTTAATGCTTCCAGCACCAAGATTGTTTACACAGAAGCAATATTGCTTCTATGAGCCACCTTTTGCTTCTATAGCACTGACCAGTACCAGAGTAGCACAAACCTTATCCCTGAGGGCTATATAAAGCCCCCAGTAAGTAGCAGTTGAGCCTTAAGCTTGACTTAGTTTGCCAATCCCAAACAGTTGACTCCTACCCTGTCTGCAGAGCCCCTCTCATCCTGTTGCCATACTCCAGAAGGATCTAACACTCCTTCCCCTCCACAAGTATTGCTTGCTTGACCCAAGCATATCTGCATTGGTCGGATGTGTTCATAGATGCGACCATTGATCTTATTTAAGGCACTTTGGAGCCTTAACACCTGGTCTCTGATCGAGTGGGTGCCAGGGTGCTGATAGATGAGGATGCAGGCTGTGCTGCCATGTTCTCCTCCTTCTTCAGGGAGCAGCACTCATGTGCCCAGTGTCCCTGCTTTCCACAGTTGTGGCATTTCCCTTTGCAACACTTCTTCTTAGCACCATCAGACCCATGAGCAGCAAGAGCTTTGTCCAGTTGCTGGTCCTTTTTGCCCAAGCTTTGGCTTTGCTGGCCATGCCCACAGTGGGTCTTTAGTCTGTTGGCCTCCTCACAGATGGAGTCAATGAGGGAGTCCATGGGCACCTTGCTGGTGCTGTTAGTGAGTTTGGCCACTGTCATAAGTCCCAATGTGAAGTGCGCCAACTTGTCCAGGATACTGCAGAGGATGGTGCACTGATATTCAGCATTGGAAATGCTGACCCCTGATGCATTGAGTTCTTCACGCTTAAAGTGAAGGTCCTGGAGGAAGGTTCAGATGTCCATGCCTTTAGCGCAGTGACTGTTCAAGAATGCCTGGAGGTGATTGCTTTGTGCATATTCACTCTTCACTTGGTACTCCTGAGAGACCTTCTCCCAACACTGCTGTGCTGTAGGGAAATTTGCTAAGCATACTGCAACTGCATTGGGCAATCATTGGCAGAGCAGGAAGTGCCCTATGTGGTCGTTGCAGTCCCAAGCCTTCATGGCCAAGTCCTCATCCACAGTCAGGGTCTGAGGTTTGGCCAGGGCAGGTCACAGGCTTGTTCCATCATAGTACCCCCACCAGTCCATGGCTTCCATGGCTTGATGGAACCACATGTATGGTGAAGACAGCCCAGTTTGATCCATTCAACTTGAGGTGGGGAATAACTGCTGGCACCTGATCAAAAGTTCCAGGGGTGGATGTCGGCACCATGGAGGCAGCAGAGGTCATTGAAGCAGGTTGAGGTCCAGGGCCCATAACCTGTAGAAACTAGATAGTTTATTGAGTTGGGAAGCAACTGTTTTATCGAGTGAGTGCAGCATCTGAAGGAAAGGGCCTGCACATTCACACACATGAGAGTTGCTGAATAATGTAATGACTGTACTCAGTGACTCACGCATGTGAGCAATCACTGTAGATATATTTACCTGAATAATGTAACAACTGTACTACTCAGGTATGAGCTTTATAGAACATAAGGAATGATAAGTAAGTGGGAATGCACCTCGGTGACTCATGCACATGAGCAATCACTGGGGGACAAGGGTGAACTATCTACTCATTTAAGTAGGCAGGAGGTGTACAAATGGTATCCAAATGACAGAACATTGGTTGAGCCAATCAACATCTACATTAATTAACTAGACTAGGTACAAACTGAGTGTAAATAACTAGTTCCACTCAGAGATGCTAAAAATGGTTCTAGGTATATGTGTTGAGTGAGGGGATCCCTCACTCAGCCTCGTGCACTCGTGATTGAGCTCACTTGTGGTCAGGAATCACAACATTTACAACAAACCCAGTTACATATTATTGGCTGTCATTGTTCTCTAGATATGGTTAATACAATGAAAATGGACAAAACATCTGAACAGTTTTTTGGGTCACTGTACCATTTGGTCTTCATTTCAGGGTGCATCAGTTTGTCAGGAGAGTGTGCACAAAGATGATTGTGAGGGCACAATGTCTGTAGCTGGCAGGATGGTGGAGGTGCAAGGGAGTGGCAATGACAAGGGCATGCACAGCAGCACAACATTGAAGGACAGATGTTAGGTGCCACAATTTCAATTTTGAGTAGAGTACCACAACTTCTGTTATCAAGTAATTTATTATTATCATTAAATAATTATATTAATTTTCTGAATTGTAAAGACGTTCAAACACTGCTCTGCTGACAAAGTCTGATAGCCCAGATTTGGGATGTCACATCATGCAAAATTCCAATGACTTTCAACACACCTGTGACTCCTGTCACCCCTGGCTAATCCTGAAATTCAAGTTCCAAGTTCAAGTTTCAAGAAATCTTGGTTGCTGTAAGGGGCCTTAGCCAGCTGTTGAGCTTTTCCTGCTTACTGAACTTGAAAACTAGAGCCATGCTTAGCCTAAAGCCAAAGACTTAGCCTAAGCCTGATAAGCCAGAGTAAGCCCAGCTGAGCAAATTAAGGAGGAGACCTAGCTTAGCCTAAGCACAATCATGCTTAGAAGTGTCATTGACCACCATTGAGCATGCTCAAGTGATGCTAAGCAAATCTCAGATTTTCCTGATGTGATAGGGCAATCCCAAGATGTGATTCTCATCCTGTTCACGCACAGCTACAAGGGTTGCCTTACAGCAGTCCATGACTACTTTGCAACAAATGGCTTAATAACCTTGTTCTCTAAAGAGAACTTGGAGCAGTAATTTCATTGCTATAATGGGGCCATGGCCAGCAACAATCTGCTATACATTATATACGATCTATGTACGAGAAGTTACCAGCACATCCCAGGGAACGATTTACTAATCACGTCATGATGGCCCTTGGTCACGATGCCCGCGACGCGAAGATTTAAAACATTCCTATCCCTTGCGCCCATCGCGGTTGTTTCCAGTGAGGGGGACATTGTCGCGAGTGCGAGGGTCGTTCTTTTGAGGGGGAGGGGCGTTGTCCTCAGGGATATGATCTTTATTTGTCCTCTCACGCCTGGCCCTGTGCGAGGCAAACGCAGAATTATCCTGGCCGTGCGACGGGAGACGCTTCCACGGATTCGCCTCCGCACTCTTCCCATCTCTGCAAGGTAAAGTCAACTTCAATAGGAAAGAAAACCTTGAAGAGGTGCGCGTACTTAGATGATGGATATGCGAACGATAGAGCGATGCCAACGGCGAGGTAGAATATGGCAAAAACGGTGTATGTACGCATTGTAATTTATGAATAGGATTGTTGGTTTTTGAACTGAAATTTGTCAAAATCCTCGATGTATGTATGAGCAAGATGGCGGCGGCGTACGAAATGTGGAATGATTCTCGGTAACTGGTACCGGATAGTTTGGAACGGGAATGAATACGAGCACAGCTAGAGAGAATCGTCGCTGCACGATATGGCTTTATGCTCTGGCAGGCCCCCTCCCATCTTTCCGCAATTTCCGGATCATCATTGGCAGGGCTATCGCTTCATCAAGTAGCGTCATGATCTAGTGTTGATGGGACTGATCCAACGACGCTTCTAGGCTTGCAAGTTGAAAGGACTTGGGGCGGGGTGGGAACGCCCGTGAAATCATTATCTCATGGACGTCGAGTGGTTGACGTCGGCCACTTGATGAGCAGGGCAACCTGGTTTGTTATCATGTAAGAGCAAAAGCTACAAGTGCAGCGAAAGTGCAGAGCGACATAACCTCGGACATCGCCACGAAACGTCGTTTGGCGGCGCACTGCGACGCGCCCTCAACAACAGTGGTCAGTCCGTGCCAGTTGGCCTCAAGTTAGTTGTATGGGCACCGGGTGTGATTGCGTTGCGGAGCTGTGTCATGCGGTACACTATATCGTGATGCGCATTATTTGTTTATTTTTGGAAAAGTGGTTTACTATTACTTAACGGGTGTTTCACCACCATTTACTGATCACTGAATTACACCACATCAACTACAAAATTATACTGATAGCATGCATGGTTCAAAGGATAAGCTTCATGGCTACCAGAAAATCTAATTATCTCAATGAAAAGTGAGGATGAAGCAACGACGAGCCCCCATGTCAAAAAGTACCTAGTGTTTCACCACCATGTCACGCAGAAGTAACGCTTTTGATGTCCGAAATCTGTGATCCGACGTCGGCATCTGACAAGCCGAAGTGTGTTTTCAAGCGCGTCACGACAGAACATATTAAGTATTTAAAAGCTTGACTGTTTACAACTAATAAGGGTTCTATTTACAATTAGAATGGATTGCCATTATTAAAGAAAGGATATTGAAGTGAATTATAGGAATGTACAGAATTATTGTGTGAATGGTATGCTCCGTGAGGTGCAGGGAATGAACGAGGGTGTAGCGCGCCAGGTCGGGGCATGCAGAGTCCGTGGGGCTTGATCTGGCGGGTATGAGCTGAAGGGAGAGGGAGCAAGCAAGGTCGTGCCCCAGGACGCAACGCGCGTGCGCGCGCGCGAGAGAGTGTGTGTCTTCTTGAAGGAGAAGAGTGAGAGCTTGAGAGAGTCAAGGTGTTCTTAGCCACACGAGAGGGTCAATGCGAATACTAGAAAACTGATCCCATTCACTGAGCTGCTCAGCTATAGCTACTGGACAAGATAGTAGCTACTGATACTTAAATACAAAAATGCTACTCCTCTGACTGCAAGTCGAGAGCGCAAGGCGGTGCGGCGATGACGAAGGGACAAGAAGCTATGGGCAGTGAGCCCTCGGATCGAGTGGCGATGACGTCTGCGCGTGCATCATCCGCGACCGTACGTATGCGCGTGGCGGGGGCGAGGACGAGGTGAGTGACGTTGATGGCGATCGTCTTGAGCCGTTGTCGCAGTGGGGAACGCGAGGGGATGACGTCGAATGGAGAGTGTGGGAGGGAAGGAGAAGGAGGATAGGAAGGAGGACGCATGGGCGAGGGATGAGAGGAGAGGGAGACGAAAGACGAAGGGAAACGAAGACGCGTGGGCAGGGAAGTGGGGGCGAGTACAGGTCATGTGAGTTTCCCGGTCAGCGGGCTCACATACCTTACAAGGGGCAGACAGCGGGGTGAAAGGATGGGAAGATGTGGAGGGGCTGTGGAGAGTTGTGAAGTTGGCATGAGAGTTGGGGATCGATGGTTGAGACGCTGCCTCCCCATTCACCAACTTTCGTTTCGTTTCGATGTTGATCGAATTTGCCCAAAATAGCACACTTGTCGGCACTTGAATTATGTTGGTGAAATGTCACAGGTGGGCCAGAAAACCACAAACTGCTCTATGATCATGGTAAAATTACTCTCAGTCCATAGGAAATATATATTGCTGATATGAGAAAAAAGATGGGAAGGATCAGTTCACTCCTTGTATCTCAATGTTAAAAATATGTGATTCACTCCTTATAATGTAGCTTTGCTGACCTCGACCTCAACCACAAATCAGGAAAAAATCGTAGGAATGTTCCTAATACTTATAACCTCTCAGATCATCAATTTGAAGAAGATCAGAGATGTTTTGGGGCTTATAAAGTGTTATCAGCATGGTGGTGAAACACTAGTACCCTTGGTGAAACACTCGGTAAGCGATAGTAGCGAGGGACTGAGAACTGAGAGACGCGAGCGAAGGCGGAACCTGGGACAGTGAATGAGACGACAAGGGTGATGGCCAGGCGAGGTGGCGTCTTAGGGAGGGGGTGCGCTTGCAGCATAATCAGGGAGAGGCGATGGAGATGATGAGTCGGGGAAGTGGCACGGGCAGCATTTCGAGGCACCTGGCGAACCGATGTAGCATGACAACCATCCCGTGGTCTTTGGCTCGCAGAGCGGCACGACGTCCGTCAAATTTCAACCGCCCACATTCCAGGTGTCAGCATCGGTTCCACGATGGACGGGCATCAACTTGAAGATGAAGCTTGGGCTGATCCCACGTCGCATTCAGTCGCATATCACGTCGCGCGACTCGGAACATGGATCCCAGTGTACAACTGACGCCTCACCTTTCGTGCCAAGGGGAAGAATACGTTTACATGCAGACAAGCCAGGGGCTGACAGCGAGGCAGTGCATCGCCGCATCTCGTCCAGGGTCCGGTGCAAGCCCTGCCTCGTTATTCCAACTCCCCAGGGGCAAAAGACGGCCTGAATCAGCGCGTGACGCGCGCTAGATCTGTCTAGTGGGGCGCCAGTGGATTCAGCTGCCACGGTGGACAGCTGCCAGTCTTATCAGGCGTTCATTTCATACGCGCTTCGCTTTCTCCCGTGTCCTGAACTCACTGATCGTCCCCATGCTCGTCCCGAAACTGGTTTAATTGTGCCCCCTATTCATGGGTCGACCTCGAAGGCGTCGCACAGGTCCCACAGGTAACAGGACCTCCCCAATTCACACCACACCGCCACGTCTGGACGTCCGTCCGTACCATCCTCAGTTCTGCACGAGATGATCAGTTCCTGTGGCGCGAAATGTGGGACGACGGCTCGCCGTGGTCACACACGCGAGGCATTGGGAGCAGATTGTGGAGTACCAGTGCGAGCCTGACCACAGGTCCCTTCTCTGCCTGCCTTCCTGCATCCCTGTCTTCTCTCGTTTTTCTTCCCGGTTGGTCGCTGCGATAATCTCCGTTTTCAGCGCCATGCAAAGCCGTGCGCATACGGATTGAAACTTGGAGGTGACACGACGTGAACGCAAGCATTCCCAACTTGGCGTCGAATCGCCGTGGGAGTTGTACGGGCACGTCCACGCACTGGCGAGGGTGGCGTTAATAGACCTTCCGAAGAGAGACTCGGAAGGCGATGCAGTCTGCTCTGGCCGTGGATGAGAAACGGGGCGCAATGAGATGACAACGAAGGAAGATGATGGGTGCGTTTGGGCAAAAGGGCATGCTGAATTTCAAATGATGAAATGCCGAGCGTACAGCTCCTTTCCTCCCGTCCTCCTGTCACCTCGTCTTGTCAAGCAATTCTGACGGTGGCGTGTCAGAGTGAGACACTCGGGTGACAGAGCGAAGCGATGAGTGAGGGGCCGGAACGAAAGGCTCTCGGCGTGGATGTTTGTTGGAAGCGCCCGGCCGCGAGTTGGCTCAGGCTGTATCAATACTACTACCTGCTGAAAGTCAGTCCTTCTACAGTCGCTTCTGGTACTCCACGAAAAACCAAGAAATATCAGACTAATTTTCCAGGCTACATGCTCATCGCTGGAGGTCGTCTGTCTTTCTAATCTACATGCTTTCGTCTCCTTATGGAGAAAATGTGAATGTCCAGTCAAGGCACTCTATGCTCCAGTGTGTTTTGTTCTTCTGCTTTCAATGGCACCGCCCCGTGCGACCTCTGATATGCGAGAGAACGAAACTGTTAAGTGATAGACGGAAGGAAACGGAAACAATTGTCACTTGCAACAAGTTTTGTCAGTCAGCGCACCAGTATGCACGGGCCATGATCTCTACTTTCATTCACAGTTCGCACAACAAATTGAAAGCAATCAAAAGTGTGTTGGGTCGCCAGACCAAACCCTCGAGGCGAAATAAAGTTCACATTTTTTCAGCATGGCCACGCAGAGGGTGAGTAACTGGTGATAATACGAGGCTCCCACTAAAACGGGCACTATTGTCGACGGTCGACTTGCCGCTTAAGAGAGCGCAAATCGGAAAACATTATGCCTCTGGAAGCTACAGTACTCGAGGATTCTACATTATGACGTCTACGACTTGCGGGCGATAGAACAGGAGACGAATGACACAAGATCAATACAAGAGCGCACGAACATACCGTGAGGAGAAACTGAGAGAATATCATCGGGCCGGGTTGGGGTCTCTATCCACAGGCGGTCCATCCGAGGAGGCCGGTGAGAGCCAAACTTGCGATCATCAATCAGAGGGCGGAGCGAGATACGTTGATTAGAGCGGTGATCTTCTATATGTTGCGAGCGTTGGGCTAGTAGATTCCACGCTCGCAACAGCAGATTATGTGCAAATCATGAGGCACATCAGACATCTATAGGTCGCATTGAGCATGAATCTAAACGCCGTGAGATCGAAGAATCGCCGACCTAATGACCTCACTGAGGGAGTCTTCTCTCGAATCTCATGCTCCTCAGCCCCGGAGGTGTAGCCACCCGAAGAATTAAACGATTTCCGGTTGCAATCGATAGGAACATTGCAGTGTGTGATTGAAGGTGGCCCGTTACTAGCCGCGTCGTGAATGGGACCTTCTGATGGCTGAACCTCGAGCGACCCGTGGGGACTTTGAAGGTCATGTGGTAGCAGGAAGGGACGAGTGATGGAGAAAAGGATGACATTGAACAGGCCATTGGCAAGGTAGACAATGTCGACGAAAATTATTGCGTCGGAAGGGATGTAATGGTGAGCGAAGGTACGATAGCGTACAATTGACAAAGGCAAAACCTGTGATAGAAGATCGGAAAAGCGGGGGTGTTCAGTACGTAGATAGAAAATACTCACACCAATGATATAGACAGCCGGATAGCTGGATGGCCAGAAAGTCAAGGGGCGAGTTTTGGGAGAGAAAGATGACTCACTAAAGTAGGCCGTATGCTCGCTTGGAAGCCAGGTCGCTGATCTCCTTTCGTACATTCGGTCGGTATATGCGCCACCCTTTCGTCGCAATGTACCCCTTGATGTATAAGAAGAGGATTGAGTAGATCACAATATTGATCCCTGCGGTTATCCACATGAAAAGATAATCGGCAACGATACGCTGGACTGGGTGCGTAGATACAATCCAGCACCCTGCGACATGTCAAAACCAGATCTGCAACAGAGCCACAAGGTGCGCTTACAATATCCTGCAGGCCCGTATAAGTGATACGCCCCATCGGCACTTATGTTGATGGCCACCAAAAGGCCAACAGCGGCCCACAGACAGGCAACGAATATGAGACCGCGACGCAAGCTCTTTCTACGCTCGTCATCTTCGTTTTCATCAGTGACTTGGGGATCTCCTGAGAAACAGAGTACATAGAGAGTATAAAATGCGATGGCCTTGAACGTTTGGTTAGAAATTTCAAATTACAATAAAATGGACCACTAACCAGAGTCCTGGGATGTCACGATTCGAAAGTAAGGCTTCTTTATCGATGATTCTCATACATCCGTAACTTACGACAGAGCTGTGACAACATGGGAGGCGTGCTTGAAGACACCTAACCGCGGAGTCAGTGTCCTTCCTTTGATAAACTTCAAGAGATTGTACCTTGAGCGACGCAGAAGGAGCCGGTGGATACAGTCTATGCCGTGGGGAATTGAGGACAATCAACGGCGACGGACATAAAAACGTACACCATCTACTGCCCACTTGATATTCATGAGGCCACCTGAAACAAATATTCGGTCAGTGGACATGCAAAGTCGCGTCAACTGTCAAATGGCTCACCAATGACCTGAACCAGATCCGCTGCCAGCTGATTGAGAAAGAGTACCTCGGCGGTACCGCCGATCTTCCACCTTCGGCGGGCACCACGACGTATGGTAACTGCACTATACTTTTTTTTTTTTTTTCAACCAATCAATCGGACTTTTTGGCGGGGGTGAGTGCACGACATACAGTGATATATGACAACAGGCCAATGATAGCGCTTGCAGATAAAGCAGACGTTTGCGCTAGGAGGACCAGGCCCTCTCGCTCACTGAAAGTGAACTGCGCTGCCGACGACATATCGCTTGAGAGCCTGAGGGTCTGTGGAAATGGAATACCGAAGAAAACACAAGTGTATTCTGATAGGGTGTCGTCGTGGCACATCCCTTTTATTCCCGTCAGAGCCAGGGGGGACCAGATATTCCCAGAGACGTCGTCAACCGTAAAGGCACTGTACGGCCGGATCAGTCAGTCACTAGGCCAGGAACACGACTGTACCGAAATTCATGTCATGGTCATGGATACTGGTCTGCATGACAGGTCAGACCTTGCTTATGTAATGAGTTGCCGGTGTCATGTTCAGCACAGGTTCCAGGGCCTCCGAATCCATACCACACTGCCATCTGGACGTCGGTGCCCAGCTCTGCACGAGATAATGAGTCTCTGCCGCACGCGATGTGGGGTGGGAAGATGGCTCGCCGTGGTTGCACACGCGTGGTATATACCACTGCCAACCTGATCCAGTTCCCTTCTCTGTCTGCCCGCCTGCCAGTGCCTTCTCTCTCTTGGGCCTTTTTTTTGGTTCCCGGTGGGTCCCCGCGGCAATCACCGATTACAACGCCATGCAAAGCTGTGCGCGGACGGATTGACACTCAGCGGTGACCTAATGTTTGAATGCACGTAGTATTCCCACCCTGGCGTCGAGTCGACCTGGGGGCTGTACGGGAACGTCCACGTCTTGGCGAGGACGGCATCATAGTCATTGAGACGTTCCGAGGGAGGAAGACCTGGAAAGGCGTAATAAGGAACGGAGCGCCATGAGAGACGAAAAAAGAAAGATGGATGGAGCGGTGTTTGGGGTCTTTTCTGTGCAAAAAAGGCAGAAGGGCATGCCAAATTTCAAATCAAATGAAATGTCCCGTGCTGTAGTGCAGAGAAAAGGCAAGCCCCTTCACTCATGTCCTCATGTCCTCCTGTCGTCGCCCCCATTCTCACGTAGTCGTGACAAGACATTTCTGATGGTGGCGCGTCAAAGGGAGACACTCGGGTGACAGGGTGAAGGCGATGAGTGAATGCCGAGCGAAAGGCTCTCGGTGCGAATGCTATCATTGGAGGCGCCGCGAGCGCCATCTTGTACGAGAGATTACACGAGTTGTGACGCTGTTACAATACCAGTAAGTACTACTACTCCACTGCCTCCCTCTCCTGCATTCTCTACAGTTGCGTCAAGAACTCGCGGAAAACCCAAATTAAGCTATTAGTCGACGTGCACACTATTGGTGGCCTGTCTGTCTTTCTAATGTACCTGCCTTGGTCTCCCAGTAGCGAAAACGTGAATGCCCACGGTCCACCTACATAAGGCACTCTATACTCTTGACAGGAGGCGTAACCATACTATATCCACACCATGTTTCTTTTCCGTCTGTCCGTTCAACGTGCGATCATCAGAGGGCGGAGCAAAATACGTTGATAAAGCGCTGATCTTGTAGAACATGTGTAAACCTCACTGAGGCGCATCAGACATCTGTTGGTCGCGTTGAGCATGAACCTATATACCGTGAGATAGAAAAATCACCGACCTAATGACCCCTCCGAAGGAGCCTCCTCTTTAATTGCAGACCGTCTAGCCCCAGAGGATGGAAGGGTCGAGCCACCGTCAGAATGAACCGTTTGCCGATATGGATCGAAAGGAATATCGATGTGTGGGATTGAAGGTAGCCCATTATCAGCCGCGTCATGATTTGAACCCTCTTTTTGCTGAACCTCGGCGATAGGATCTTGTTGGGGCGACCCGTTGGGACTTGGAAGGTCATGTGGGAGCAGGAAGGGACGAGTGAATGAGAAAAGGATGACATTGAACAGGCCATTGGCGAGGAACATCATGTCAACAAAGATTGTTGCACCGTGTGGGACGGAGTGATTTGTGAAGGCCCTAAAGCGCGCGATTGACAATGGCAGAATCTGTGATAGAAGGTTGGAAAAATACTCGAGTTCAGTTCCTAAAAAGGATACCTACGGAAACGATATAGACAGCCGGATAGCTGGATAGCCAGATAGTCAAGAGACGATATGTGGGAGATAAAGAGGGCTTACTAAAGTAGGCCATATGCTCGCTTGGAAGATACGTCGCTGATCTCCTGTCGTACAGGCCGTCGGTATATACGCCAGCCATTTGTCGCAATGTACCCCTTGATGTACAAGAAGAGTATTGAGTAGATCACGATATTGGATGCTGCGGTTATCCAGAAGAAAGCGTAGTCGGCAGCGATTCGTTGGATTGAATACTTAGATGCAATCCAGCACCCTGCGCCATGTCAAAACTAGATCTGCAACAAAGATACATGACGCTTACAGAATCCTGTAGGACCATAGAAATGATACGCCCCATCCACACCCATGTTGATGGCTACCACAAGGCCGACAGTGATCCACAGACAAAGGGTGAATGCGAGACTGCGACGCAAGCTCTTTCTACGTCTATCGTCTTCATTTTCATTGGTAAGTTGGTCGCCTCCCGAGAAACAGAGTACATAGAGAGTATAAACCGCAATGGCCTTGAAGGATTGGTTAGAAAGCGCAAGGTAGAATAAGACGGTCCACCGACCAGAGTCCTAAAATGAAATGTTGCGATTCTCAAGTCAGGTCGTTATCGATGTATGCCGATATGCCCACGACTTACGACAAAGCTGCACCAAGTCCAGAAGCGTGCTTGAGGGCACCTGAATGGGGTATCAGTATCCTTTCATGATATAACCGGAAGCTTCAGGAGATTGCACCTTGAGTAACGCAGAAAGGGCCATTATATATAGTCTACATCGTGACGAGGTGAGGACAACCAACAAGAACAGAAATAATTGCGTACTCCTTCTAACGCCCACTTGATATCCATGATACCGCCTGATTCAAAAAAGTCAGGGAACATTAACCCTACTTGAGTCGTTTGTCAAAGGACCCACCAACCGCCTGAATCATATCCCATGCCAGCTGGTTGAGAAAGAGAACCTCAGTGGTACCACCAATCTTCCATCTTTTCCGGGCACCTCGAAGTATGGTAATTGCACTATACTTTTGAAAAAGTCCAGTCAATTGGGATTTTCTGCGAGGGGGCATGTGCCACATACAACGATGTATGACAGGAGGCCAACGATAGCGCTTGCAGATAAAGCAGACGTTTGAACCAGGAGTATTAACCCCACGCGCTCCCCGAACGTGAACTGTGACATCGCCTCAAGCTAAGAGTCTAAGAGTTTGTGGAAGGGGGTCCCGAAGAGTTCTCTGAAGGGGAACCATCGCGGTAGACCGATATGTGTCGATCCTATTTAAGCTCCTTAGAGCCGGAAAGTTTTTCAGCCTCAGAGCCATACAGTACTAGTGTGTGTTGAATTGTCAAAGCGCACCTGACAGCCACCAGGAACGCCGTTATGGCTTATGTAATATATGTGCCGCAAGCACGTGCCTGGACGTCAAGGACCCTGGAGACAGCGTGCCTTGCTCGTCGTCGCGTCTCGCTCGTCGCTCGTTTCTTTTCCTTTCGTATTGATCTTCACTGACTTGATCGGCATCGCTCCCACGTTCATACGTAAAGACGCAGTGGGACACAGCATCGCTGATGGGCTCCTGCATATTGATCAGAGTTCGCTCTCATTCTTGTTACCACGACGCGCATCCTCCTTGGGACTCTCCTCTTTCGGATCACCGTACCCGCATTTTCACCCCACCACCTCAGGCGTGGCTCCCTTCTCGCCTCCGTTGATTCCCCTCGGGCTTAGGCTTCGGACGAGTAAGTGACATACTTAGACTATATCGATACCAGCAAATACTGCTACCTCACCGAATATCCTCCTACAGTCGCTTCTGGTACTACACGAAAGCCCAAGGAAAATAGTCAACGTACACAGTACTAGAGGCCGTCTGTCTTTCTGATGTACATACTTTCATCTCCCTGTAGCGGTAATGTGATTGACCACGACCCACCCACATCAAAGCACTCTATGCACTTGACAGGAGCGCGTAACCATACTGCTGTATCCACACCATGCTTCTTTTCCGTCTGCTCGTCAAATTTGCGATCATCAATAAGAGGGCGGAGAAAGATACGATAATCGAAGCAGTGATCCTCCAGAACATGTGTAAAACCTCATGAGGCGCATCAGACATCTATTGGTCGCGTCAGCGTGGATCTATTCGCCGCGAGACAGAAATAATCACTGACATAATGTCGTCTCCGAGGGAGTCTCCTCTTTAATCATAGGCCACTCATCTCGAGATGATTGAAGGGTCCGGCCACCTACAGAATGATCCGTTTGCCGATTGTGATCGATCCGAATATTGATGCGTGGGATTGAAGGTGGCCCATTATTAACGGCATCACGGTTTGAATCCTCTTTCTGTTGAAAACCGACGACAGGATCTTGATCGGATGACCTGTCGAGACTTGGAAGGTCATGTGGGAGCAGGAAGGGACGAGTGAGTGAGAAAAGGATGACATTGAACACGCCATTGGCGAGGAACATCATGTCAACAAAGACTATTGCACCGCTTGGGACGGAATGATTTGTGAAGGTCCTAAAGCGCGCGATTGACAATGGCAAAATCTGTGATAGCAGGTTGGAAAAATACTCGAGTTCAGTTTCTAAACAAAGACGCTCACGGAAACGATATAGACAGCCGGATAGCTGGATAGCCAGAAAGTCAGGAGACGATATGTGGGAGATAAAGATGTCTTACTAAAGTAGGCCATATGCTCGCCTGGAAGACAGGCTGCTGGTCATCTGCCGTCGTACAGCCAGTCGGTAGATGCGCCAGCCATCCGTCGCAATGTAACCCTTGATGTACAAGAAGAGTATTGAGTAGATCACGATATTGGACGCTCCGGTTAGCCAGAAGAAAGCGTAGTCGGCAGCGATTCGCTGGACTAGGTACTTAGGTTGAATCCAGCACCCTGCGCCATGTCAAAACCAGATTTGCAGCAAAGATACGTGGCGCGCTTACAATATCCTGTGGGGCCGTAGATTTGATACGCTCCATCCACACCTATGTTGATGGCCACCACAACGCCGACAGCGATCCATTGACAAGCAATGAATGTGAGACTGCGACGCAAGCTCTTTCGACGTCTCTCATCTTCATTTTCATATACTGGGGGGACTCCCGAGAAACAGAGTACATAGAGAGTATAAACCGCAATGGCCTTGAGCGATCGGTTAGAAAGCGCAAGGGATAATAAAACGGACCACCGACCAGAGTCCTAAATGTCGCCATTCTCGAGTCAACAGTCTTATCGACATAGGCCGATAGTCCATGACTTACGACAAAGCTGCACCAAGTCCAGAGGCGTGCTTGATGGCGCCTGAGTGTGGGGTCAGTATCCTTTCTTGACATAACGGACGCTTCAGGAAATTGCACCTTGAGTAACGCAGAAAGGGCCATTATATATAGTCTACATCGTGACGAGGTGAGAACAGCCAACAGCGACGGACATAATTGCGTACTCCTTCTAATGCCCACTTGATATTCATGATGCCACCTGATACAAATATTCTGTCAGAGGACAATCATCTCGAGTCGTTTGTCGAATGACGTACCGACCGCCTGAGCCAGATCCCAGGCCAGTTGATTGAGAAAAAGGACTTCAACGGCACCACCAATCTTCCATCTCTTTCGGGCACCTCGAAGTATGGTAACTGCACTATACTTATTGTTATTGATAAAAGGAAAAATCCAGTCAGTTGGGATTGTCGGTGGGGGAGCGTGTGCCACATACAGCGATGTATGACAGGAGGCCAATGATAGCGCTTGCAGACAAAGTAGATGTTTGAGCTAGGAGTACCATGCCCTCGCGCTCACTGAACGTGAATTTGGACATCGCCTGAGTCTAAGTGCTGTGGAAGGGGACCTCAAAGAGTACAAGGGAACCATCGTTGGTAGGCCGATATGTCGATCCTATTTATGATCTATTGGGCTGAAATTTCTTAGGAGGTGTTTTCAGTATCAGCATTATACAGTCAGGAACTGGAAAAAACAGGTTCCTGGTGGACAACTACACCTGTTGTCGCTGCGCTCTATGTGTTACGTAACGTAAATTGTACTGGGTGCAAACGCGCGCTCTACGGCTGCATTTACTATCGAATCATCTTCTCTGTTGGCCTCGCAGCGTTCATACTTGAGCCACACGCCGACAGACACGCCATCACTGATGCGTATGAGCTCCTGCATATCGCTCATTCATAGTTCGCTCTTCCTCTGTTGGGATCACCCTACCCACACTTTCACCTACCAGTCCTACCACCTCACGCGCGATTCTCCTGTTTCAGAGACATTTCAATTACTGCCACATATCGTGACGGACACGTGTAGCTGGATTAAACTTACCCACTGGCAGCGTTCTCGACGGGCCCGATTCTCACCTGCGCGCCCTCCAAAGCTTTCTTGCCTGCGTGGCTTTCCGAGCTCTTCTTCCTTACCGTCTCGTCTCGTCTTGCCGTCGCCTGTGACCTCTCGCGCCCGGGGGCTCGTCCATCTTGTGCCTCCATCCCGGCGTGTAAGCTTGGCCTCTCCATACTATACCGTAACTTGCCACCCCTCGGTAGTTACACCCCCTGACGCGTGACCCTCCGATCGCTGATGGTGGCGCACTCCAATTGTCTCGGCATTCTTTGCATCGCTTTCTCCATGCCTTCGGCTCCTGCTACGCTGCTCCTTTGGGTGGCAGCTTTATCCTCACCCGTATCTTACATAGCCCATTGTTTAGACATCTATCTATACGGATTTGAGCCAACACCTCCGGCTCATATTGCGCATGAAGGGTGCGTCGTCATTTGTATTTGCAATTCCGTATCTGATTTCTGGGGGGTGTCTCTGGCAGACAGACTAGACTTGTTTAATCAAAGCCATATTAATGACCTCTACCCCTGTGCCCTGAGGCGCCTGCGAGGTTGCGCCCGCTATTTGTGACTCCTTAGCGTGCTGTCATTGTACCACGACGGCGACGGCAGATGGTCCAAACAGGCGGCCATTACGCCCTACATCCGCTGCAAAGATGATGATTTTTTTCAAAGCATAAAAAAAAAAATTTCTTAGTCGCAAACTCCTACATCTGTCGATGCAAGGCATGTGGCGTGTTTCTCAATTACCTCTCACTTTTCGATTCTATACCGAGCGGGAGCATGAAAATTGTGGCTTTTGTTGATCCAGGGGCTGTTAGAGGTCAATGATTGCTGTGCAAGTGGGCAGGGGTTAAGGAGACGAGTATGCCACACGCCTCGGTGGTGGGCGCTACGTCAGGTCAGACCCTGAACAGCGGGCGGCCTGGCTCTCCTTCACGTTCGTTTGTATGGCGTCCTGTACTTCCCCTGCGATGAACGGCCATTTCTCTTCTGCGCTGCCACCTACCCCACCCGTCACGCCCAACACCTTGTACTCCCTTCCCATCCCCATTACATCTACGAGCCGCGCTGCTGCCTTCTCAACTGCGCGCGCACGGTCTGGGGAAGCCGCTGCGCGTTTCAGCGCGGCAATCCGCGCCCCGATGCCCATTTGTAGGAGGAAAGAGCGTTGCGAGAGCGGACCGTGCGCCGTTGCTGTATCGTGGCAGTAAGGGTGAGTTCCTCGATCGGGAGGGGGACAGTGTTGGTATGAAGGGAGAGGAAGTAAACACACCAGTTCCTGCCAGCGCCTCGACAAGGTAAGCAAAGTCAACGTTTGCAGTGAGATCTGCCTGGCCAGGGGCATCAAACGGGTCGGCGAGCGCGTGAGCTTTGAAAGCCTACTCAAGAGCATCATGTTGGCCCCGCGAAGAGTGGTAACCATGAGAGGACACGTACGCGGAATGAGTTACCGACGGCGTGGTCTTTTCCATAGTCTATTATTAATGCGCTGCCCCCAGCGCCCCGCGAGATGAGCGTGCCGAGCTTGCGTGAAGTTTGGAAGGAGGCCGCAGATACCTCTATGCGCGCGCCAATCGGGAGAGACGAAAAACGCGGTGAAGAGGCACCCAGTAATGATGACACTGGTGAGGGTTCCGCCGCAAGTACAGGGCGGAAACGCGTCTGTGTGATAGGTAAAGATCGATCATGGGAGGGGTTGGATAACGGTGTGGGCGAAGGCGAAGGTTGGGACGCAAATAGGACGTCCGAAGGTCTCAGGACCGTTTTGGCTGCCGGGTCAGGGATAGAGGTGATCAAGACCTCCTTCCAACCTTGATGAGTTTTCTAGGAAACCAAAAGATGTAAAGCTCACACACGACAGAGGAGTTACGCGTGACCCACTTCAATGAGATGAAACGGGAGTGCATCGAAGAACTCGTGCGCGACTAACATCGTGTACACACCATCGGCCTCGGGGACATCGTCAATCGAGTCGTGCCAGTGTAACTTCAAACCGTGTTCCCCATCCCATGCCTGAAGCTTCTTCTCTTGAACGGCGCGAAGAGCTGGACTGGATTCAACGAGGTGTGCATGCTTGACAGATCCCCAAGTGTGCGGGAATTGTGACAGCGTCTGAGACCGATCGAGCGCACGCAAACGCATAGGAAGAGGATATTTACGCACCCGAAGGATGTCGTCCATCAGGGTACCTCTCCCTGGACCCAGTTCAACCAGCTGAACGTCATGCTTCGCGCCAGTGCTCCGATATTGTAATGACAACCATATACCCAAAAGCTACAAGCTCTTGACAGTTCATTGTGCTTATTTCCCCGTGAAAAATGCAGGAGACACCCACCTCACCAAATACCTGGCTGATCTCTGGGCTGGTGATAAAGTCACCCAGAGCACCGATCACAGAGTTTGCAGGGTTCATATAATAACCCTCAGTTGGGTGGGAGAGACAAAGTTGCATGTACGTTGCGAAGGACACGGGCCCATTTGCCTGTACCAAATAAAATCGTGATTCAGACGGAGGGCTTTCCTGGATGTCGTGTTGTGTACCTTGATGGTGTCCAGCAGTATTTTCTCGACTGGAGTCACAGAAGCAGCCGGGGTAGACCCTGCATGAGCCGGTCGAGCATGAAGTCGAGATAGCAATGTACGGCCAACATTACTGTGTTTCACGAGCGTGGCATGTACACGACTGCGCGCAAGGAACATGTTGAACGCGACTCGTCGACTCCGCCTCGATAAGATAACCTAAAATCTGCTTTTCTCCCTCTAACTCCACAACCACGCAACATGGCCACCCGTGCGTTCACATCTCCGAACCTTTTCGATGCACGCTCACCATCTGTCCGTCAGGCCTCCAGTTCGAAAACAGCAGCGAGATCGGCGTCTTCTCCAAGCTCACGAACGCCTACTGCCTCGTCGCCATCCAAGGCAGCACCAACTTCTACTCCGCGTTCGAGGCCGAGCTCGGCGACGTGATCCCCATCGTGCACACCTCCATCGGCGGCACGCGCATCGTCGGCCGTCTCACTGCCGGCAACCGCCACGGGCTCCTCGTGCCCTCGACGACGACGGACCAGGAGCTACAGCACCTGCGAAATGCTCTTCCGGATGCCGTCGCCCTTCAGCGCGTGGAAGAGCGCCTCTCTGCCCTCGGCAACGTGATCGCCTGCAACGACCATGTCGCGTTGGTGCACCCCGACGTTGACCGCGAGACGGAGGAGATCATCGCGGACGTTCTCAAAGTCGAGGTCTTCCGACAGACGATCGCGGACAACGTCCTCGTCGGCTCTTACTGCGTGATCACCAACCAGGGCGGCCTTGTCCATCCCAAGACTTCGATTCAAGATCAGGACGAGTTGTCCAGCCTACTCCAGGTTCCTTTAGTCGTCCGTTTCTCTTTCTTTTTATCTGATGCGGCACGCCTGACGTCCATCCCTCCTCTTTACTTAGGCTGGGACTGTCAATCGAGGATCGGATGTGATTGGTGCCGGGCTTGTTGTCAATGACTGGTGCGCATTCACCGGTTTTGATACCACGGCGACGGAGATTAGTGTTATCGAGGCGACGTTTAGTGCGTACTTTTTTCCCCCCCGTGCATCAGCTTTCTGAACCTTCGCACCTCAACAGAACTTCAGGGCCAAAGTTCGAACGCCGTCATCGGGGAGATGCGCGACGCGCTCATCGACAACTGGGCATAATGACTTCAGCTACCGTAGATATCTCTTTGTCTGCATTCCTTGGGGGCTGTTGTGCATCATCGATACCTGTACTCTATTCATCGCATCTATCCCACTTCTGCAAGTAAAAGATATCGCTGGACTATCATCAAGGGTCCCATTCCTATCTACTATGCAAGCGAGCCAGCGCCAGCGGTTCACATTAACATATATGAGAAGCGTATCGTTCACCGATAAAGAGATACCCGACCCGAACATCCGATCGAAAAAAACTTCAAACTGCTTGGCCCGTCACAACCACGCTCCATTCTCCCGAGGCAGTAGATTCCAAATCGATGTTTAGAGCCTCTGCACAAGGCCTCGCATGCGCCGCATGAGCCGCACGCCTCTTCTCGCACAACGGACAGCGCCTTGGTATCACGCCTGCCTGCCCCATGCATGAACGGGGAACTGATGCTTGGTCGCATGGTCCGAGCGGCGACCGTTCCTTGTCCTCCAGGATCACTTCGCGCGGCGCGCACCCCTGCCGCGGCGAGGACATCGACGATTGGCGCATGACCGGCCGTGTTCGGCATCCGGTGCACATACGTACAGGTGAGCCTGGCACCCGGTCGGACATCAGATGGGAAAAGATAGGGAAAGAGTCGACATACCCGGGCCCAAGCACGAACTCTCCGCCGAGCTGGGAGGCATCCCCACCCCGCTCCCACACAGGCATCCCGACGCGCAGTGCGTGTGCAACAACCATCGCCAATCCGCTCACTGCGCCGTGTCGCACGTATGACCCCACGGGATGTTCCGTCGAAGAGCGCGCTCTCTGTGAGCCGGACGGGACTCGACCCATGCCGAGAGTACGGTAGAGTGTCTGGCCTGGCGACGCGTCGACGAAAAGCTCGTAAGGAAGGTGGAAGATTTCTGTCAGATCGTAGTTAGATGGAGCCCACGCATCAGGTGATGGAAGTCGTACGGCGATATGAGCGGATGAGCCCGTGCGAACCACATCCGATCACGACAAGGCGTACGCCGGATCGCGCGAGCGCAGCATGGTCTACGTCGCGCATGAGAGACGCGAGGTAGTCTTGACACATCGGGCACCTGCGAAACCATGCGATGTGATTAATACCCCTGGCATGAAAGTTCAACGACAAAAGTGGCGCACCAGAAATGCCGGATAAAGAGCACCACAGTCCGTTGCATACGCCATAGCTCGCCAAACTGAATTCGCAGGCCGTTCTCGCGTACGACTGGTACACACGCAGCTTGCGTAAGCTGTGCGGCGCTCAACATTCCCGTCATTCCTGACTCTGAAAGCGCGCGTCGGTGTGCGTGCCCATATCGCTCTTGTGTATGAGGGTTATGTCGTCCAAGTGACGAACAAGGCGAGGTGTCGCGGCGCCGCGAGTGAGGGGCAGACAACGTCGACATGCTTTCAACATGAGAGGAAAGTGAAGATGCAGACCGCGAGGCCAAATTGGACGTCGTACGTGACGGCGTTACAGTCGTTTGTAAGGAACGTGGAGGTGGGGGCGGAGGATGACGACTGATATGTGAAGAGGGGATGGAATGCGGAAGGGGCACAGTGGGCGCATGCCCGACACGGGGCGGAGCTGCACCTGCAGGCAAACAGTTAAGGGACGTTTCAGACAACGTTCCATGACCAACAGGGGAAATTGGTTGTGATGCACCGTGCGTCGATGACGTCGGTGCGGGAGGAAAATTCTGACGTTGCGGATGTGATGGTTCATGGTCGTGCGCATGGACGTGGGGCGCGGGTGAGAGCTTTATCATGGGCTCTGGGTGTGTTGTGATCGTTGGTGGGCTGGGCAGTGGGCGTGACAACGGTAATGGCGTTGAGGAACTGCGTGCAGCCGTGTCATTGCGTGAGGTCAGAGATGTTGGTACCCGTTTCAGCGAGAAGGCAGACTCCAGCTCTCCCGGCTTTGAGGGAACGAGTGGGGCAGAGTCTCCAGCACCAGGCATGTGCAAGACAATAGCGACGCTGTCGGTGTTTTGTTGTGAAAATGCACGGGTAACAGAAAGGTCGGTAGATGGCTGCTTAATACCGCACCTCGCGCCACCAGTCTGCGGATCCACGCACGGACACTTTTGCGATTCCTTTGACTGGGGAGGAGTCCCGGGAATAAGGGATGTCGTTTTTGCGTCATCAGATAAGGTGACCGGTCCTTTTGTGACCTGCGGAGGTACAGTGACCCCGGGAGTTGCGACATTAGCAGCATCCTCAGCAGCAAGTTTCTCTGCGGTTTCTACAGCTGCTCGCAATGTGCTACGTAGTGATGATGAGGTGCTGTCTCTCTGTACTGGCAACGGCCTAGACGTAAGGGCCCGCAATCGGGCAAAGCCTCTGTCACGTTCCACGGACTCGCGCCCCAACTTGGCAGATTGCTCTTGCGTCGGAAATCGGAGGTTAAGCTGAAAAGGTAAGGCATCCAAGTCCTCTGGGAGTGTGGGAGTCCTGTGGGAGCCGGATGGTAGCGAGATTGCAAGGGTGGATGGAATTGGATTGGCGCGGTGTAGGGACGACGCCGTGGGTGAAGCGGTGAAGAGTGTTGACTTGGGTGGGAAGTTGGCTGGAACAAAGGGAAATGAAAGCGCTGCGGTTGATGGCAAGGAGACAGGACGACTACTTCGGATCGAACTGGGAGTCTGTGGCCGAGAAGGAGTAGGGTAGAAGGGCGCGTCGCGGGACCAAGAACTGATCGAAGATACGGACGGGCTCCGTTTCTCGAGGGGTGGGGGAGGCAGGGTGTGCGGAGTCTCTGAACGTTTCTCTGAGCCTTGAATTGCAGGCATGTCAACCTGCATGACATGCATACTTTTGCGTAATGGCACCGCCTCGCCAAAATGTTCGGGCACATCATCAAGCAAAGTTGCGGACACGAATGAACTTCCACAGGAGCGCGGTCGTACCGAGACTTCGCTCCCCTTACGTTCGCGATGTGTAGAACCCCCCAATGAGGTCGAGGAGGACGTGAGTACACTCACACGACTGTCATATGGGGACAGCGAGTGTCGCCTCCTAGACGGCTCTACGTTGGGATGGGCCTCTGGTTCACCACGCGATTCAAGGAAGGAAAACGTGCCCGAACGCAACGCAAACACTGACTGGGAGCGACGCCGCGCCTCGTGGCGTTGCATTTCTTTCGCACCCGGGCGAGGTGTCGCGGAAGCAATGGTGGTCGCGGCTGGGACTCCATGTCCGGACGAATATTGGTTTAGACCAACGCCCATAGACGCTCCTTTACGTAGCTGGGATGCATGCCCTATCCGGCCGATTTCCCCAGATGGGAACCCGAACGCCGCTGACTTCTTGCGCGAGTGCGTGATGAAGGTAGCGAGGTCCAGCACCCTGGATGACCCCGGTGTCGGGTCTGGAACCGTAAGAGGGGATTCGTACGCTGAAGTCAAGAGTGTTGCAGTGCGATCTCGAAGAACGGAAAGGGGAGCAAATGGGTTGGTGGGATCTGGCTCTGGGTAGCGCGCGGAGTATGGAAATGGCGGTGGTGGCTTACGCTTGATACGGTGCGCACCAACGTCCTGAGATGGTTCAGAGGACATGTTATCCATCAGGCAAAAATAACGTTAGCAATACAGAGGGTGATGCCTCAGCCTCTGAGGGAAGGAAGGGGGTAGGGTAGAAACACATTCATGAAGACTGGAGAGGGTTGAAGTAAGTGATAAAAATGAGGGGAAAACGTTGGTGGTGTGAGCCTGCCACGAAGGGACGGCATGTTAAGTGGGGTTGGCTATCGGATATACCACTCTTCTCATCGCATTGGAGATTTGAATCACGCGGCATCTGCCGCCCTAGATTGGTATGATGAATACATTCCCCCCTGCGGCTTCGAGTTGAGGCCGTTCGCTTTAATCATTCTCCAGAGGGTGATGAATGGCAGGGCCCAAGTTCTGACCGGGGTAGTGGCGGAGATTCGGCCGAAGGGAATTTTTGCGCTGATGGTTGAAGACACCACAATCACGGAGGACCCTGATGGGGTTATAGAGAGGCTCAGAACCTATCGGAATGCCCATAAAAGGCGAGATTTGGACCAGTTGAACCTAGAAAGTCAAGAGAAGAGATCAACAGCCCGAAGTTGAATCGCCTGTTATAGATGGAGGGGTTGTTCAGGAAATGGGTCGTTGTGAGTCCGGCTACGAAGGCAGGAATGTTGACAATGAGTACAACGTCCGAGGTACCCAGGCTCCCACGTCGAACTCGTCACCTTGCTATGGTCGGAGCTCGACTTGCTACAAATGGCGTTGAACGGGGAATGTGTGTCTTCTGTGGGCCAAACTTACGTTTTCAGCGCGAAATGAAGCTGTGTGCGTGGTGACCTTGAAGGGCTTGTTCTCATCTCCGTGACCGCCATGTCTTCGGGTTATCAGACGAAGGGCACGCGAATTCGTCACCGACCCGTACCATGCTCGGTCATTCCACGGATACGAGCGGCCTCCGATATATTATGGAGCAGGGGAAGAATTGACGATTGAGGTAACGAGCAAGGATCATCAGAAGTGTCGCATGCCAGTGGCGGGAGGACTGTGTAGGGTCATCTCCATCTCTCAGAAGTGAACATGTGACACGGTGATATGTCAACGAGTCGACATTGCCTCGATAAGACAATAAGACCCCTGCAACGTGATAAGTAACATGATTCTCGAAACATGGGATAAAGCGCTTCACTCACCCACTCGGTTGTGGGGACACCTAAATGTTGTCTAAGCTTTCGCAAGCTAGGCGCATATGGGAGAACACGCCCAGGGGCTCCACAGAAATGGCGAACGCCTGTGATAACGAGAAGGCCAAAGGGTAGGGTCTCTAAGGGTCAGCGGGTCGTGCGAGACGAAACATTGATGTCTCCTTATCAAGCAATGGCTAGACAGAGGTATGCAGGCAAACTTTCGAGAGAAAGTCATACGATAACAGACTGCAACCACATCAAAACGCATTTCATGTCATGGCGTGTGAGAGATTTCGCTCTTGCTGTTACACGAAGAAAAGCGGCGTGGGTTCGGCTATTGCGATAGTCCCACGGTACGCTGGGGACAAACCGAATACCAAGCACGAGAGTGGGGAAACGAGAGAGAACTCGCGGCCATCAACAAGGCGTACACACAACAGAGAGCCTGGGGAGAGTTGGGGGGGGCATCCCAGTACCGCGCCAATGAGCCAAACTGACAGCAATGAAATTGTGACCAACATAACTTTTTGATGTGCCGGGGTAGCTCAGCTGGGAGAGCAACAGACTGAAGCCATACTGAGTTCTGGAGGTCCCGTGTTCAATCCACGGTCCTGGCAAACTTTTTACCCGCATTCAAAGATTCTTTTTCCTATGTGCAATGCATGATAGCAAAGTATCAGACAAAGACATCAAAGGGTGGTCATCCATCGTGCCCGCGCTATTGCACACGATACACGCTGACTGACATGTACTTTGGCACTACTGTACTGCATCCGAGTGAAACGTCCCGTCCCGCTCGTCCACTTGTGCGGGATACAGAAAACACGTACCCACTTTGTATCCACTTGTATTATATGTCTGAGTTCTAAGGCTTTTCAGTAGGTGGCCCGCCCTTCTTCGGCGGACCGCGAGCCAAAGATTCCCGTCCCAACGCGTACTATATCTGCGCCTGCGTTCAAGGCCAGTTCAAAATCATCCGACATGCCCATGCTCAACAACAACCTTCCCCCACGCCCGCCCTCCCTCTGCTCCGCATCGCATCGCATCCACACCTGCGCCCTCGCCCTCGCCCTCGCCCCAAACGCCATCGTCCGGCAGCACGCGCGCAAGCCGATCCCTCGCCCCCCTCAGCTTCGCAAAGTCCTCCTCTCCGCCTCCCGCCGCGCCGATCGTCATGAGCCCGACGAGGCGCAGACGCGGACACGCGCGCACGACGTGCGTGGCGAGCCGCGCGAGCTGTTCCTCCGCGCCCGCGTCGATCCCGCCCTTCGCCTCCTCCGCCGACGTGTTGAGCTGTATGAGCACGCGGAGGGGCGCGTGGTCCGCCTGACGATGCCGATTGAGCGCGTCCGCGACTTTGGCGCTCGCGAGGGTCTGCACGGCGTACAAATTTTCGATGCCTGGTTCCCCGACCCGCACACACATCACCGCCCGCCGCCGCCGCCACCACCACCACGTCGTCGTCGTCGTCGTCGTAACGCCCAAAAAAAAAAAAAAAAAAAAGGAACCGAGAAGGGGATAGGATACGCTACTTGCGAGTGCTTTGGCCTTGTTCGACTGCACCGTGCCGATGAAGTGCCACCGCACGTCGCGGGGCAGCACGGCAGCCTTCTCGACGAGCTCTTGCGCGTAGTTCTCGCCAAAGTCGCGCTGTCCCGCATCGTAACATGCGCGCACGTCGACCGCTGGTTTGTATTTGGATACAGCCACGAGAGTGGGCGAGCGTCCTGATGAGCTGGGTGCAGCGGCTGCAGCCATCCGAGCGCGGATCTCGCTGAGGGACGTGTGCAGCTCCGCGGTGCGTTCGGGCGAAGGGAGGGGTACAGAAGTGATAAGAGGTGATGACGTGGTACTCATCGTTTCTGCGCGGAGCTGGGTGTAGTATTGGACAATGGCTCGGGTTCCAAAGGGTGCTCGCATACAAGTATCAGTTGGTTTACCACCAACCCAGAATAGTCATCTGCTCGAGGTACCTGGGGGACCTGTTTGGCTGCCACGCTTAAGCCACTGGCAGACCACATTAGAACACCACACCGCCATTTATCCGGCTCGGTATGCATAATCACAAATACTGTACAGTCAATAAGACAAAGTACATAATAAGTAGACGTAAACCGTCAGCCAACATCATACAAGGTCAACGAGGTACGGAAGCGATCAGTGTGCGACTGACAAGTAGAGCGAGTGCGTGATTATGTGCGCGTGTCCGGAGACTATAGGAGTAAGAGGTACGTTGGGGGTAGCGGGTGTATTTTGTGCAGCGTGAATGCGGGTGTATGCAGAGATGATGCTGATGATGGTAGGAACACTAAACGCATGGTACAAGTATCGGGGGAGCGGGGTCGAGGCAAAGGAAACATACAGCGAAACATAGAGCAAAGGGCAGCAGTGGAAAACGGAGAGACCATCAGCAATTGTTTTTGATGAGCGCCTCAAATATGTAAGTACTTCTCGTTGAGGAGATGCACCTCGCGCGCGAGGTAAGGCCAGTTAACACAACGCGCGAGTTCCGTGCGCAGACGTTCTGTGTCACCCGCAGCACGGTCATGCGCGAGCTTCACTTCCCAACCACAGAGATTATATAATAAGCGCATATTTGGTTGGATCAATACGCTCAGGCGACGTGAGCGTACGATAAGGTATGCCTCGACAAGAGAAATCCCGAGGTATTTCATGACGTATGCGATGGTGACAGTCGCGCTGCGAGACACGCCTACGCGACAATGCACGAGTACTTTGCCACCTTGCTCACGCGCCCGGTCGATCCATTCACAGATTGGGGCCAGTTGCGGCTCGAGGGTATCAATGCCATCGTCACATACCCCCTTTATATCGAGAACCTTGATGCGACCTTCGCGCTCCTCGATGTACAGGCTGCCGCGTCGTTCTGAGCATCCATTCATCACAACGGAAGCTAGGGGTTTTTGCTGCGCTGGGTGTGGACGCCGTTCCGGTAGAAGAATCAGGAGGAATGAGTGCACATTCCCCGACTGAGACGACATGCGTAATACCGAGAGCGTGGAGCATGTACACATTCGCTGCGTGATTTCTGCGTGGTCAATCTGATTTAAAAAATTGTCAAACGGACGCAAAGTGGGATACTCACAGGTTTCCGAGGTACAAGAATGGCAGTACGCGGCTCGGGAAACTGCCGTCGAAGCGCGGATCATCAAACCAGACCTGGTGATCATCCACAAGCGAGGGTAACAACGGGCTCGTGCTTGCACGTGGCCGTCGCATTGATACTATGGGGGAATTTACCGTCTCATCATAGGACGCTGACATTGCGCTGGAGTTGACAACGGAATTTGTGCGCGCGGGTCCGGAGAGGAAACGACGAGGGGAAGGCACCTTAGCATAGCGATCACGTGCCAGCCTGCCCTCAACGGTCTTCAGCAGCCGAACATCGCTCTCGTAGACAAAGAAGCTCCGCTTCTTCGTCACCTATATCAACAATCTTTTAATCTCCAATTGTTCAAATTTAGGCTAATGGGCTCACCTGGAGCTCGAGATAAGCCTCCGGAAGGGTCATTCCACGGACCGACATGATCAACGACAGAGCGAGCACACTGCTCTCGGTATATCCGTCCGAGCTCCATACCAGTATTTTCGCAGGTCGCCCAAACCCACGCTGCTTATTGGGCTTCAGTAAAGTTTCCAGAAATTCCAGGAACAGCGTCATTTCCTCGGCAACAGGAAGTAAAGGGAATGGAAGGTAAACTATGGCCGCGGCATTTGGCGGGGGGCGCGGGCCTTTTCCACCAGAAACCTGCCAACGCCGCTCGAGCTCCATGAGGTGCTCCTGGGCACTTAAAAGCAAGCCCAAGGTGGGTCGTGGCGCGCGAAGTCGACACTCTATACAGACATCGTAACCCATACCATCCGCGGGTGAATTTCCTGAGCTGTCAAGTAGGTCGATATTTCGCCCCGAGGGGTCCCCGGGCAAGAATGGTACATCGTTGACATTTCCAAGGAAGACCTGACCCAGGCCAGGAGTCCATGGTTGGTTGTCCGCTAACTTGTCATGCTGGTCAGGTGAATGGATGGTGATGATCTCGCTAGCGCGAGTCAGCTCGCGCATCTCGTCCTTCTCACGCTGTGCAAGGTTGATTGTATGTGGTCCCACAAGGAGATGGCTCAACTTTGTGCGAAACTCGGCGGGGGTGGCATCAAGTACGAAGACATGATATGGGATTCGGGATGCGGCGCGAGCTTCAACAGCTTGTTTAAATTTTTCGGCCAAAGCAAAGGCAGCCCTGGTTGCACCTCGGCGGGAGTGAACGACTATGTCCGAAAGGGTTGCATAGATTGGCTGGAATATCAAATCAGAAACGAATTGGATGAAATTGGGTTGAAGAAGAGAAGAGGGTGGTGCGCTGCTCCACACCCCACCGCAGCTAAACCGGTCCTCGCACGTTCTGCGGGATGCGCGGTTATTTCCATTTTGGGATGTGGCGCAAAGAATGAATAATCGCCCAAATTGGCTTGTCTTAAAACCGTTGACAGGTGACCAGGGGCGAACCGTCTCAACGGTCGTCATCGTGGGGAATCCCCACACTGGTCACCTGACCCTTTTGGGGCGCAGGAACCAATGATTCTCAAGGAGGACCAAGACGATACATCAGAGAGGAAAACGTACCAGTTGGATTTCAAAGTTGCGCAGTGAGATGCCGTCTGGGACTTTCAAGTGGACGAACTCCGCATTTCCGTCCGAATTGATCTGGAGGAGATCCCGGGGCTTGAAGCCAAAGGCGATGAGAGGGGCGACACGAGGCTTCGGCTCGGGGGAGGGTGGCCCGAGAGGTATACATGAAGGAGGGGGTGAGTCGAGATCGAGCGAAGTGGCGGGAGTGGACGGTGACGGCATGCTGAGGGATTGGAAGGACGACGACGACGAACTGGTCGACGATGAGGCACTCCGGTCGCGAGCCAGTGCCGTGTTGGTATATATGCGGGGAGCACGGCATTTCACGGGGTGCATATGAGGTGCACCGTCAGAGTCTGGAGCATCACAGGTGGGGTCGATAGGTGCAGGGGAGGGGGAGGTCGAAGGGGGGGAACCAGGCGCTTCTTGTCCATGGTTGTGATCCAGGTCGAGGTCGGCATCTATGTCCATGTCCATGTCGAGCTCAAAGGAATGACCCATGTCCCCAACATCACTCCCAGCCTCGTCATCAGAGTCGTCACTGGCGATGACATCCGACTCGTCGTCACTCGAGGGGGTATCGTCTTCCTCACACGCGACCCAAATTAGGCCACGGAAGCGAGGGGGGATTACGGGGGCGTCAGAAGTGACGGAGAAAAAAGCGTTTTGCTGTTCGTTGTCGCCTTCGAGGCCGTGAAGAAAAGGGAAGAGGACATGGTCGGGAGCATGGGAAGTAGTGGCGATACGATGAATGGACGCAAACTGGGATGCAGAGAGCGCGCGGATGGGTGTATGTGGGGCAGGACGGGGAAGAAGCACGGGTAGAGAGGAGAGAAAATCAGGAGGATAGTTGAGACCATGAATGACAGCGTCATCGGTAGCGGGGACGGGTGCAGAGCTCATGTGTGGTGGGTGATGTTGTGGGAAAGACAAGTGTGGGCGTGGGTGGTTCGTTATGTGGTTTAGAGTGAGGTGAGACGTTTGGCCGTAGGTTTACATCTGAGATTGAAGCCGCATTCAGGTCTTATCAAATTATATACAACCCTTCGATCGCGCAACTGCTGACTACCGGCCTTCATTAGCGTCGCATACCTCGTTTGTAGGTTCCTCCCTCCCCCGTCCCTGAGACGTAATTATTGTTTCCAAGTCCGTTAGTTAGCAAGAAGTGGGGGGGAAGGTCGAGGGGGCGGGAGCACTTCTGGCACGGTGGCCCCGTGACCGCATGATGATTGAATCTCTCTACCCTTATCGCCTTCTCAGCCCGACACTCTGGCTCCGCAGGTCGGCGGGCACCCCAGATCTCACTCTGCTATTTTCATCATCACGATCCCCCTCGTCGTTTTCGGCCCCGCTTGCATTTCCCACCCACCCACAAGGCCGTTTTGTACCTACCACTACGACATAACACAACTGATAACAACGGGGAAACGGCCTACACTCCATCGTCAGTGATGCCGGCATCACCTTGAGTTGAGGTTCACCCCCCTCTGCGGGCTCTTGCCCGGTCCAACGGTTCTCATTCCGTAAATGCGTATAGTTCCAGCCCCCTCATGGACCTTGGTTCCATCCGTCCCTCCATTTCCTCATGTCCCATTCTGCCCCCACCTTTTTGACGATCATTGCCGTATACCTCCTGACCTTCCCACCCCTCTGGCGCACCACTCCCGGCTTTAGCCGTTTCCTCCCCCATGACCTGATCAGGCGGCCTAGATCACTTCAAGCCACCGGCTGCAGCACCGCAAGATGGTGCAATGATGGCGGGACATAGACCATCCTGTGTAGTATGTGACCCTTCGGCCGAGCCGTTTATACTGCGACAGCCAAACGACGCGGCTGTGGCCATGAAACGTGCGAGGTTCGGTGATGCAACGTGCGATAGATGCGCGCCTCTGCCGGCGTCTCTGTCACACTTATCGGCATTCCTTTCACCATTATTGAACCCAATTGGTAATCCATGTCTTGTATCCATTGCCGCGTGGCAGCTAGAAGCTCTGCGCCAACAACCTCCAAGGGAAAAGCACGAGACCTCGCAGCCTTTAAGGATGGTTTCGGACCTGACTTTTTCTGTAACGTCACGCATTGATCAACATTCTCACAACTGGCAGGCAATAAGGTTCGCAGTCGATCTGTCAGCATCGTCTAGATGTGTGTGTGTGCTGTTCCCATCCCCTGCTAACGCTCTAACATTAACAAGCCGCCCGCCGTAACGCTCCCCTCGCCCCCGGGGCTCCACCGTTTTACCCCTTGCAAGTCTTATCTCCACTCCAAGATACCAACTACCATATTGCGGGGCACCCCACTGGCACCCCTTGATACATGGCCTATCCTATCCCACATCTCACTACGCATAGTCCACCACGGTCTCGAACCGCCCAGATAGATGGCGCTTGGTGAGTATGAATATGCCGAGAAATCACACGAAGAGGTATGTGAGGTGCGTTGCGACCGGAGTTCCCTATGCTGCGACGGATGAAGCTTCTCGTCTCCACCACTTGATCTCGGCCCGCGCAGAGCGTGCGGTCGTGGATAGCCGTTGACGTCTATGACGGGATCGGGCCATATCACTTGCCAAGCGGCGTGCAATGTTGTGGAGACTTGGAGAAATAGCCATTTGGCATGTGATGATACGTTCATAAATACCGCCAGTGATAGAAGCGGGGCCGCCTTATCTGCACTACCGTCAACTCTATTTCGACATAGGGAAGTATTTGTGAGCATGAGCGCTGTTCGTACCCGCCACTGACTGACTGTCTGCCTCTTGCACCGCAGTCGAGCGAAAGCGCGCGAGGGACCAGCCCCTTTTCGACGCCGGGATTAGCTAACGTCTTCGTCTTCGTTCTCACGAGGGGTGGAATCAAACCTTTGCCACTGCCACTTGTGCCTCCTGAAATCACAAGCGGCGTTCCCGAAATGGGCGTGCCGGCGCGCGTGTCAACGGCCCGTTCCGAGGATGGGGCCACCGGGCGTGTGGTCTCTCAACGAACGAACCCAAACTAGAAACGTGGATGCGGATAGAGCGTTTGCGCTACCAAGCGCCTAATCGTGTCTCAAGTCCCCGTCGATGCACAACATTGCTTCATAGCAAGTGGCGGAGCTGACCTCTCCGTGGTTCGCTTATTACGTTTGAGAAGGGTCGGTTTTGCGATCATTGACAGTAGTCAGAGTGTTACCTTGCCAGTGATCTTCCATCAACCCGATAGTAGTGGTGCAAACGCCTGTGCAAAAAGCACTCACCGACTTCGGAAGACTCCTATCTGACATCTGAGATTTCGTCCTAGGGCAGCCTCTGGAAGAGGAAGGAGAGGAACGACGCGACGGTGGGTATATATCATGTCATGTCTTATCTAGTCTGGGAGTCTGCGTTACTCATACAGACAAAGACAATCCGCGTATTGTCTTTAACCATTCGTTCGCTGATAACAGTATCTGACGAAAGAGTCCTACAATGTAGATAGCCCTCAGAGCAACGATGAACATTCCTATTCGTTTCGGTTACAGCTGGTCAGCAAAACGTGCCATTCACGAGACAATCTGACCCCGTTGGCACCGTATTCAACAACATACTCCTGAACAACCTGCGTATCTGTACCTATATCTGGAAGTCTGCGTGAGAGTGGTCGAATTGAACGGGCCTAGGATGACCCGCGCCACTGGTACCTACAACTGCGGTATTATAGGGTTTCGATGTCGCAGCGCACACCCATGATAGCAGATAGGGGCATGAGGCTGTGGTGCTGATGGAGTTGGAGTTGTTGAGGTGACCAATCGCGATTCGACTCTTTTCGATCCTCAATTGCGGAAGTCAGGTGGGCAGCGATAGTTTGTACGTATAACTCACTCCGAGACAAGTTGCTGCCCGATCTCGGAAGACGAGAATCAACACGCTTCATGTTTCATCGAATCGCGATACCCTGCCCGGTGAGCGTTCCTATCTTCTTCACGTCCACCTCGCTGAGCTTGGGGGTTGCCCTGTGTTGGATGCTTGACCTGACCAGAGAGTGTATCGCTGATGCCTGCGTGGTACCTCCCTTCTGCATTGCTCACACATTTTTTTGAACCGAATGGAGCGGAAGGTCAGAGTCGAGTCGGGAACGTCCAGGACTGCGCGTGGGCAAGTGCTAAGACTTGCACACAGATACTACCTTTCGGTGGGGGTAGAGACGCACCCTGCCGGCACTAGTGTTCCCGGCCCTCAACTCGACCAACTCGTCTCCTCGAAAATAACATAACAGACTGCCTGCCGATGTCAAGGGATTGGTGATGGACAAAAGGAAAATGGGGCCCCGAGGTTCTCGCGTATCTGCGAAAAAAAGCGCAAGATCCTCTCACACATAAAGAGACAATAGGAATTAATAACCTCGTCCTTCGGGACGAGGGCCTTCTCATTGCCGACGGCTGTGATAACCTGCTGATTCATTTCGAAGTGTTTCATGCGCCGCCGTCGGATGAACGAAGCGATCGGATGCCCACGATCGAAGCGCCGCCTGCAAAGATACGAAAAGGGGGAAAGCTGGCTTACCGTGAACGAGCGGGCGAAGCCCAAAATTCTTGCATGGATGCCCCACTAGCGTCCTTCTCGAAAGTTGATGACATCACGAGTACAAAGTTAACCAAGAGAAGAAAAGTCGATCTGGATGTCTTTATTGTACCACTCCGATTGTTTCACTTGGGATCAATACATCCGCAGTTCCTCCGTCGGAGGCATCCAGAGAGGTGGGATACTAGCAAGCAATATATCAGGTTCGTCGGATAATCGATCGGCTTTTGTCTAGTAGCCTCCGATATGTATGCGTGTGCGTGCCCGGGGAGATGTCCCGTCCCCAACGCGCGACGCCGTTTCTTGTCAATGAGAAGCTAGACCAACGGAGACGAAGCCACCGTCACCGTGACAATATCGCCCGAGGAAGGTACAACTCTTGGTGTCAGTTGGCGACATACATGTGACCTTAAGCAGGCAAAAGAGTGATGTGATGCGGAGCACACAGTGGCTCAGAATACGCTTGTATCTCTTTCCCGCTCAGGGGAAAAAAAAAAAGATGAGTCAGGAGGATGCGCGACGGCGACAAAGGACATCTTGCGCCTTACGACTTTTGAAAGGTGCATTCTATTTTTCCAGTTCCAGTTGTTGCTGTGAAGGTGTCGAGAGACTCGGAAATTAGGGACACGAGGCACCGGACCACGAGAAGACTGCACCTTTTCAGCTGATATGAAAAGTGACAGAGCAGGGTACGGAGGCGTCCGCTACTTCCGCTTGGGTTTCCAGAACGGGGTCAAGACTGGGCGTCAATTTTGACTTTGCCGCTCGTCAGGCATGCACGCTCCTGTCTGACGCCTCGTTGGTCGGTTGTGAGACTCGCGTTGTTCAACCAAACCAATCACTCTTATCGATGGCCATGGATATCACCTACAGCAGCCAATCCGAGGATTCACCGTGATCAGTAAGACGCCAAAAAAACGGTTGTCGTTGTCCATTGTTGTCTTGGTGACCGTCTCTGGAATCTATTCCATCCAGAGATTCTCCTCTCGAACACACACTCCACGGGACTGTCATCACGGCCAAGTTCAACTTCCTGATTCGTAGCACGCTTACAAAAAATCCTTCGACCTGTCCAACCTTTTTTGTTGATCACATTCATGTCGTTGGTGAACCGGATGGTTCCTTGTTCCCCGTGGGGTCGGAGCGCGAACAAGCCCGCCCCTTGAGACGTCACAGTGTACCTTAGGGGGTATCGTCAAGTAATGCCATATTCCGCCGACGAAAATCTACCAGGAACAACGAATTTGCGTCGTAGCAAAATAAAGTTCGAAGGTGATCATCACTATGTGCTCGTGCGTCTACATGGGGATAAGACTCAACATTCCATCCTCTTCGAACACCGTGGAAATTCAGATGTGAGGGTGCCCTCTCTCAAGCCGACCGTCACGCCAAGTCTGATGGATGTCCCCTTCGAGACGCGTCGAACATTTGGAGTATAACAATGCATCAAGAGAAAGGCGCCAGATTTCTGTGACCGCATCATGGCGAGGCATCAATCAAGAACTCTGTGAAACAGATCTTCACACTCTTAGAGAATTGGGTGCTGAAGCCTTCCATCAGATTGTGACCGTTTCCCTCGTGTTCGTGGCTTTGCTGATGTGGCAGCTCCGCAGATTGATATTTGTTGGCAAGGGAACGGAGACTGCCTGCCAGAGATTAGATTGAACACACAATCCAGGTGAAGGTGAATGCTACCTCCATATTGTTATTGAAACACTTCCAAGTTGAGCATTGGCGGGGAAGGCCACTACACATATGGCCTCCAAGTCGTGAATAGATGGTCTCTACAGGGTCAAAGCTGGGCACCTGGTGGTTCGCCACAAGTTACGTGGGATCCTACTCGAGGATTGATCTTCCAGAAATAGGTGTTTATGCAGTTGCACCCATCAAGAAGACGGAAGGAGGGTTCTTACACTAGACGTCAAGATGCAAAGAAAACTGGTAATGCCACACAAGTCATCCTCTGCGATTTTTTTGATCCTGCGTGTCCTGTTACAACGCATCCAATTGCTGCGTATTTACATTTTTGGGGGTCACCGACGATCCGTTTTTTGGAGGGTGGACCATATCGCTAGGTCGGGTGACCGCCTTCATGCTTTCACTCGCCTCAAGCTGCTCGACTGTGATGGCCTCACAAGTCAGACCGAACTGACCCAGAAAGGATTAAGTCTGTTTCGCTATGCGCTGTACGTCGACCTTGATGCTCTACCTCTCCCACCCCAATTACCCGTAGCTGGATGTCGAGACCATTCCGGTGGCGTGGGCGGTATCCTCCGCTCTTGGTGGAGACGCTATCTCACCCTGGGCCATTTTTGGGATGGTCAGTATTGTTTAGCCCAGGCCAGCCAAGCATGTAGCAAGTTGAGCTCCCAAGGGCTGATATGACGGTTCCCACTGGTAGGGTCCAGGACCCTGAATGGACGCAAGTTCGCGTACCTTACACTCACTCATGATAATATCAATTCGTGGTCGAAGCGAAAGGTGGATCTACCGCCCTCCTGAAGTGTAAATTTTCACGAAGGCCACCTAAAATTCTCGGCGCCGCGTTAACACGCATGATCACTGACACTTCCTCCGCTCTTGTGATAGTAGCGTCTGCACCCGAACTTGCGGTATGACCGGTCTCTATTCCTGCCTCGAGTCTGCATCTAACGGTGACCGAATACAGTTCCTATCTGAAACATGGAACGAGTATGGCAACATTGCTTTGGGCTCTTCCGCGTCATGGTGGTGACCTATTTGGAAACCCGTGTAGAGCACGAGTTTGGATGAATTGATGTGTTGTCATGCTTATATTTCTGATCGACCAGGGAAAAAGAAAAGCCATGGGTTCATTATGACAATAACGAAGTGCGGTCAAACAATCTACCCATTGAACATCGTGGGAGTCAAACTTAGCCTTGGGTTCGAAATGGAACCAAGATCCATCCGGATCCTCACACCTTGATCTTCTCCCCCTCTCGCGCTGGCATCAGGACGTCCCAATCGACCCTGTGAATTGAATCGGTGAGCTCGCGCGGCGCATTTCACGTGTGGTACGTATGACCAGCAACGGTGCCGCATGGGTAGCAACTTAAGGGTCCATCAGGCTTTTCACCATTTCCAATTGATCATGCATCAGGTTCAGCGCATCCTCTCGCTCCTCAACGTGAGTGTGAGGGATGGAGCCTCAATCGAAGGGAGCCTGAGAGTATCGCTCGTCACCAGAGGCAACCATGTATTCAAGGACTGGTATTCTCGCTTGGTAACTTAACGGCCTCAAGAGTCTCCCCGCGAAGCTGTATTTTTCGTTCGGAAACATTCATGGGTCATCCAGCGCAAGAAAATGCTACTCGTTTCTGAAACAGGACCGAACCCCTGCCGCCCTCTGCACGACGACATCAGAATCAGGGAGACAGCGTGACCCTTGGCAAACCAAACCACGTGAACATCAGCCCTTCGGCCATCGACACTCCGATAGTCGCGTGAGTTCCTGATAGGCGGTACCTCATAAAGCGCAATAGCATGAGGGAAATAGCAGATCGCGGCATTGCTATCCGCGAGACAGCGTGAGTGTGTGCAGGATCACTCGGGCAAAGCAAACCATGTCCCTGCAGAGCGCATCAAAGCTTGTTGAAACGTTTTACAATGTATTCCAATTCAGTTCTCAAAATGTGATTGCAGCGTTTAGCTGACTGAATTGGAATACGTTGTAAAATGCCCGCAGCGTTAAAGAAAAACGTACCACGCACCAAGAAAGTCCACTTTGATGTCCACCGAAAAGGCGTGCTTGAACTACTCTATTTCCACCATCACGCGAGCACAATTTGGGAGACGCTGACGCAGTTGCGAGGCAGGCCTCAGCCTCAGCCACCGTGACGTAATACGATAAGATCGCGTCAACAGACCTGATGATGGACCATTTGTTGATCTCGGTAGTCCTTGAGCCCCGAGCAGAACTGCACAAGGTTCGGACCCTACGAACGTGACCACATGTATCCGCATCTTACTGATCGCCAGTGCAATCGAAGCACGATAGGAAGGTGCGCGGCACGTGGCTTGATGGGGTTGCGGTGAGGCGTCACGATTGGGATTGATGTCCGGGCATATGGGGTTCGTCTACGTCAAGCCCTAGTGAAGGACCTTGGAATGCTCATGCGCAGAGGCAGTGGGAGTCCCGTACATTGTACGGTGCCGACCTCACATAGCCGGTTGGCTCAGACAACCCATAAAGGTTCGCCAGCGCGCATGCATGAGGCATGAGTGAAATCACCCGTGCTGGAATGTGGCAGGACTAGTTACGATCAACTAGGAGCGCCCATGCAGCCCCGTCCCTCATGAGTTCTGGGCTTCTCCGTTGTTGCGGAATAATAATGATCCAGCCTTTTCTGACAGTTCGCAAAGGATAATATAAGCATGCGCAGACGAACAAGTATCGCAATTTGGTGCCAGTGAGAACATCCGACGACTGGGAGGGGACACATCCGAGTCATGGTCGACGGAAAAGACCGTAGAAGGGCACCAGACGTGGCTCATTATGACAAACGCGCAGCACCGAGGGATTGGATTTATGGTGGTGTTGCAGGAATTCAGAAACACCAATGTTGTCATGTCAGTGGTAGGAGTAACAAACAGCACGTACAAATGACACCCACCGACAAAGCGAATGGCTATTAATTTCACAAAACCAGGAAGAAGCATCACTTTTAATTCTAGAAGAACGTAGACACTTCTTCCATGATTATTTTGAAGGGAAAACATCGTACGGTTCGTAGGGCTTGTCTGAATTGTGGGTAACCGATTCATCCGCCCCTGCGGATACCGCTGAGCGCTGACACAGCTACAGTTTGGTTGCCATCGGTCCGGTCTGGTTGGGTCCGCGGTCCCTATGTAGCACGACGGGCAGGAAGGGATAAGTCGACTCTGCTTATAGTCAACTCAGTCGATAATAAAAGTAAAATATTTCAAGTGCTGAGTAGGGTCTGTTGTGGCCACAAATTATATTACATAACTAAGGTCATTACTTATGTAATATAATTTGTGGCCACAACAGACCCTACTCAGCACTTGAAATATTTTACTTTTATTATCGACTGAGTTGACTATAAGCAGAGTCGACTTACTGTACGCCACTGGGAACTTGGCAGTTCACTACCATCTCGGCGATTTCATTTTTCCCTGTATCTGCTCAAACAACTCTATTCAAAACTTTGTAGTTATACTATTGAGTACCATTAATGTCATTCTAGCAAAGAAAAATTGCAGTCCATTGAGTGGTTCTCAAGTAATGTTTTGGCCTGAGGGTCACACCTGCATCACACTGCTGTCATGGTAGAGGGCGGAGTTTGATTCCAGCTGGGTGATCACATCACCAACAGTATGCTGACTCAGAGGCCTCTGAGGATCTGGGTACTCTCTCAATGCCATGTTACAGGCGGTCCAGTCAGCCAGCACAAGACCATACATATGAGCAGCGGCTACAGGCAGCATTGAGTGACTACCGCAATGGGATCTGAACTCACCACATGGATCAAAGAGCAACTTGTTGCACATCTGAGTTGGAAAACAACCAACGATCTGTCAGACTTTATGGCAGATGATGTAGTAGTAATAATCACTATCCCTCCTCATTGTCCCTCGCCTCATCAATAGGACCCTCACTGGCACAACCATTTGCACAGCTGCCTTTGCAACACTCTTACAGTACTGCACCATACAGTACTACTACACCATCATTCCAGATTCAATATTGGGACCAGATTCCACTCAATTAGATGCTACTTGTCACGGTAACTAGCCGTGTCAGTTCACAAGCAGAAAGCAAGTCGATGATTGAGAGGTGTTCAAGAAACGGGCTGGTTCCCGTGTATAATGAGTAAGGATCCCTGCAGCGGTCGAAGTGTTTTATGCTAAACAGGTTATGGCCAATAGACCCTTCCTAGTACGACTCGGTCCGTTGAGAAGCTAGGGTAAGTTTGTAATGAGATAGACTAGGGCTGGTTCCACTAGCTATATGCGTTCAAGTCCGTTGGGACCTTGAACAACGCAGAGAGAGTAGAGGAAGGTAGGTCTTAAAGGAGGAGAGCTCTTCTCAGGAGAGTGAAGAGAGACTCTTAGGGAAGGAAGGGAAAGGCGAAGAGTAGATGGTGGATGGTGTGTTGAGAGTTGATGAAATGGAGAGGTAGTTGTGGGTTAAGTTTGTGAGAGTGAAGTGGGTTGCAGGCGAATATGTTTGGACAAGAGTAGGTTGGATTCTACAAGAGACCAAGCTTAGGGCTTTGGTCACAAAGTACTGAGCTTATATATACAGGAGAAGCGCAGCAATAGCTGCGCTTTGACTGTGCTACTAGTATAGTAGGAGTCATAATAAGTAGGAGTCATAGGAATGAGGCCACGAATGAGTCAGAACCAAGTAACTGTGCTGCACAGTAGGTGCGCAGCATTGCACAGTCGAAACTAAGAAGTGAACATAAATGGAAAGAGAACCAAACAAAGGGAAAGTAACAGCAATCCAGTGTTACCTGGACGTGTATGGATCACATGATAACACAGAAAGGATCACAAGACGTAAGAAATCACAAGACCAGTAAGTAAAGGGACGTATGCAAGCAAGCAGTCCGTAGCAAAAGGTAGGAAGTAAACGTAAAAGGAAAATGGTGTAACACTACTCCTGTTTTCCCTAGTCCCCACCTAATCAAATTGCCATTGTACATAACATTTCATCCTGGGCAGACTTGAATTTGGCATGGGTGTTACATGTATGTTACTTTCGTGACATTTGTGACTGCCGAGATGGTAGTGAACTGCCGAGTTCCCAGTGGCATACAGTATCCCTTCCTGCCTGTCGTGTAGGATGTACCAAATAGGTCACCACTAAGGTAGGCATCATTCATTGCCAGCACATGGTTATGTAAGCAAAACATCCCCACTTTTGCAACAGCTTCAACGCTTGCCACATTATACCTTTTGCTATTCTAAGTCCTGAAGACTATAGATAGGATGCCTATGAAAAGGTCTCTGAGCACACTTTCTGCAATACTATCCATTTGAAGGAATAATAAGAGTGATAATTTTGAAGTTGGAAACTTGTTTCTAAACACATTATCTATCAATTTTGATGCATTTGGGACAAGGTCATAAAATTGCATTGACACAATTTGGCCACATCATGTGACCAAACACATGACCTTTCCAACCAAGAGATGACAAAAAGTAGAGGATTGAAGCCCTCCCCGCTGTAGCAAGTCTGGGGATGTGCGAGTGAGATCATAAGGCTGACTGGTCCAAGGTAAGAGGAGAGGAGAGAGAGGAGGGGAGCAGTCCCAGCTGGAATGCTGAGCGCAGACATGGACATGAAGATGGCTTCTTGAGGCAGACAGAGGGAAGAGCAGGCAAAAGGGGATCTCTTTGAACTGAGTAGCTAAACAGTTTATATACAGGAGTGAAGGTACTAGAGATGAAATGCATGAAAGAGAATCCAGACTGGTCAAGATGGTCAAGGTGGTCGTGAAAGGCTTGAGATGCGAACATGTCTAGTGTGCTGAGGCGTGTGTGCGTGCGTGGTTGGTGGCAAGGGCTGGGCGATGTGATTGAGGTCTTGATGTCGCACACGAGATGGCTTGTGGTGTGCGGTCAGTGGACTGCCTGGAATGAGAGGGTGGTGGCAAGGGATGAAAGGGAGCTGAGGTGTCAGTCTCATGTTGTGTCATGTCACATTTTTGCACATGATTTTGAGGCCAGCCATAATCTTCCTTACACTGCACTCTATACTATGGCATGGAAGTCTAAAGCCACTAGGTCTTGCATTCAGAACCTTTCCAAGGTATCCAGGAAGGCCACTGTTGAAGAAGTTGATGATGATGATGAACCTCCAACTCTCACGTGTCATGCACAGGTCCCAGTTACTGAATCAGATCTTGAGCTCATTGACATCATAACCCAGCAGGGCAATGGGATGAAAGGAGGTTGAGAGCTGGCTGGAAGTGGGATGAAAGAAGGTCAAGGTTGACGAGGGCACAAGGTGGTGAACTGGGAAAGTATGGAAGGATGATGAGAGCGATGACACTGGATGAAAGGAAAGATGGTGGGCTAGTGGCATCAAGATGAGGGTGGCTTGAAAGGTAAATTTGATGTCTGCACTTTGCAACTGGTCAGCCAGACTGGTGACGTCATCCTTGAGAGGTGCAAGAGATGGTGGTGGAGGGAGTGGAATGGAGGGATGAGGAGTGCAGGAGTTGCTTTCATATGGATTGTGTCAGTGCCAGCCAATGCCCTTCTACTCACTTGATTCCACAGCCAGTGGGAATCTGCCTTACAGTGTGTGAGATGTTAACAGTGAGGGTGTGAGCATGAGACAAAAGGTGAATGAGGATGGTGGGGTTTGCTTGTATGGAAGCACATGCATGCAAGATAGGCAAGAGTAGATGTTGATGCATGAAAATGAGGCAGGAGTGGGCAGGATGTGATGCAGAGCAAGAGACAACGATGGTATGCTTGAGTGAAGTGATGGCATGGCAGTGTGTGGAGCGAAAGCAAGTAGGGTAACAGCAGTGTGGACAGGCAAGACGCGGTGGGTAGGGAGCAGCAGAGCATGCAAGTGAAGCAGAATGGACAGAGAGCCGTACAAGTCATCTTACCACTACCTGTATTTTGCCAATATTTTTTTCATCAAACATTTGGCCAGTCTTGGCACTTAGTAAGCGGCTTATGTAAGGGTGCTGGCAATGAATGACACCTACCTTATATTGGCCCACATTTGTCACATGACCAAATCTTTGTAAGCTACTATATATGGAACTGTCATAGTGGAGGCGTCAGAGCTCCCAACCCAACACGACATAGTGCGAGCCATTATTATGCCTACTGCCCTTCCGAAGATCGACTCTCCTCTGGTGCAACATGTCGCCAGTGAGGATCCCAACTACCTCAGTGCATATAATGTTTGCCTCAATCACGAGGAGGCATTTGCTGCCTACGAGAACAAGCTGCGCTATGTTCGGATTCTCGGCTTTTTAGTTCTCTATGCGCCCAATCGGACTGTTCGCCATGAAGTCGTCAAGTGTATACACTCACGCAAGAATGAAAGCGACCTCACCAACGTTGGTCGATTCTTTGAATGTTACGTTATCATACCTCGTAAACCATCCTTTGCCACCTTCACTTCCTGAGCCTCAGTGTTAATCCACTTCCGCCTTGTCCAGTCAAGAAATTTAAAGGTCGAACGCCAAACCCCAGCGAACACCCCTCAAGGCCCTCTTTTGAGGCCGTGAAAAATCAGGTCAAAGTCGAAATTTCCGAGGCCCCCAAGGATCACCGCGATGCCAAACGTAAAGTCAGTATATGACCGCAACTTACTCCTCGTCCCTCTTCTCATTACTTGCCTTTGTGAAAGGCTCTCATACGAGACAATTGGAGATGTGTCGTAACGGGTTTTGTTGACCTTAACGCCCCTGAGGATATCATTGCCCAATTCGAGCAGCCCCCTCGCGGAATAAATACAGAGTGTGCCCATATCATTCCAGAGGCTACATTCTTTGGCGTGAACCCTAAATCTGAAGAGAATACCAAAGTGCGTGGCCGCAGGTGCACACATTATGGTGAATATTTCACACCTAGATTTATAGCTTGACTTTTCCGCTACTATACTGGCCGTCCTTCAGCGGTTCCATTACGACATCAGCAAATTCAATGGGGAAAAGGTTCATTCATTGACAAATGTCATGACTTTGCAAAAGGATGTGCACGACAGATTTGATCAGCTGGAACTCTACTTCGAAGCCACGGTGAGTTCTGGTACTGCTGTATTTTCCGAACCACAGGATTCATCAGGTATCGTGTCTCTAGTCGCAGAAGGATCATTATGAGGTCAAATGTTACGGTTTGATGCCCCCGCTCTTTCAGCAATTTGTCGCATTTTCAACCACGGATCCTGAACACCTTCCAGTTCCCTCGCCTGAGCTACTTGCCTTGCACGCTACTTGTTGCAAGGTTGCAAATCTATCTGGCGCTGCTGAGTACATAGATAGAGTTTATCGCGACGCCGACGAGATGGGTGTTTTGGCATCTGACGGTGCTTCAGGCGACGTGCTCGGCTATCTGCTGTCATCCCTATCAAACTATACTGTCGGCGTTCAGGGCTGAAAACGCGCCTCCGTTGCTTTCTCGAATTATCTTTGACTAGAGGTGCGCGATGTTAATGTTAAGTTTTTAAACTAGTTATATAACACGGGTTGATAGGATACTTGATATCCATATTTCATTACCTTCGATGATTTAGCCCCGAGGCACTTGGTCAGCTTCCCTCGCTCTCATCTGCCTCATCATTGATTCCTGCAACACCATTCAGTACATGATATCTCTGCACCCCCCTGACGCGGAGCAGAAATGCCTATGTTCTGCTAATTATCCTGAATGCAGATCTCATAACCTAGCCTGCTGCATTCTATCCGCCTAGTTGTACCTATGACAATCTGAATGAAAACCTCCTCGTGTTTCCTTCTCGTTCATCGACTGCCAGACATGACTGCTCTTTCAATTCGTATGATTACCTTTTCTTTTATCTTTTCCGATCATCGCCCTTCATCGTCGCTCCTTCCGGCCTCAGCCGTCTTTCATCGCGCGCACACGCCCAGCTCACCTGTGGCCCTCGCGTCTCTGATATCACTCGCCGCACTGCCGCTACTTCGCGTACTCGTAGTTGGATGTGTCGGTTTCTCAGGGTTTGTAGGTATGATTCGTTGGTCTTTTGTATGCGTTCCGCTTCTTTTTGTTCTTTGATTCGATCGGCCTCCCTTTATGATAGTTTTCGGTACGCTCTTCGGATCCTTACTCCGTCTTCCTCACTGATACTAGTGTCATATTAGATGCAAATGCCAGTGTCAGTGAACGTCCCGGTGACAAGTCAACACATGCGAGGGCATCAACTAGTAATCCGTGTGTTAGGGATGCCGAAGTTTGGTTTGGTCTGGTTCTCTGAGCTATTTCTCCAAACTGCAAACCAGAACCAGGCAAAAGGAGGGGGTAGCCAGAACCATGAACCAGAACTGAGAGAACTGGATTCAGCAGGTTCAGTTCAGGTTCTGGCTACGTTCATATTGGAGCTCAGAAGTGTATAGCAGATGAGATGGAAGATAAAGGATTTAATCCAGTGGCTTGTATGTGAGTTCAAATGTTATCTTATATACAACAGTATGGAATGTATAAAGTAAGGTTAGCATGATGTCAGGTGTTGTAGTATGATGTCACATGACAAGACATTGTAATACCTAAGATCTAATAGTTCAAACCATAGAACCTTGTTAGAAAAAAACAACAACTCATGCATGAATCAAGAACAGAAGCAGGCAAGCAGAGATAAATCAGATGTGGATATGTACATGTCATGATCACCCACATAAGGAGCACACATGATTGAGATCAATTGCATGGCTAATCACATGCATGCAAAGGCAACTGAGGGATCACTCTGATGGGATATATATGATGCTATGTTACTATTTAGTTATCCTACATATGTGCCATGGACCATATATATTTTACAGTGATCACTTATGTGCATGAGACACTGAGTAACTTTGCTTATCTTGTCTAGCTTTCTCATGTGCATACATGCTAGTGCATTTGGACACTGCATGCTCACTCACACAAGACTCACTCAATAATAGGGTTTTTCCAGCCCAGCTTGGCCTGAAAGCCCTGGCTTTGGCTTGGCCTGAGGTGGCTTTGGCTTACTAAAATCCCAGGCTGGGCCAAAGCCATCAATTATGGCTTGGCTCTGGCTTGGCTTGGCCTGGGCCATGGCTTTTGTATGTAAATAAAATGTTGATTCTGCGGGTTAGTCACCAATGATAGTATGGGAAGATACTAAGCTACTCAGACCAATACATTGTCTCCTCATCATCAATCAGTAGCAGGGCTGTGCACTGTCCATATTATGGCCATGGCTGTACAATGCATGGTAGGTTGATGGATATGGGTGACCATATACCATCCATATACTGAATACTCTTGAGCTCTGATGGTATGGTAGCAATACAGCTGTATTATGGTCAATGGAAATGTATTCATGTGCAAAATTCAATATAATGTACTACAGTGTTAGGATTTGACTTGTGTTCATGTTTGATTGTTTACCTATGATTGCTTACTTGTTTCTGATTACTGTCTGCTTACTGATTTGCTGACTGATGCTTTGTGATTGCTGACTGATAGGATTGTTGAATTGCGCAGTGATAAGGAAGATTAGATCGTAGTAGATCTAATAAAAATGATATTCAGTTTCTGTGAGACGAAACTTTTGTGTCATGTTTACCTAATAAAAATGATACTACAATGCGTAATCAGCTACTGATAAGATTGTGAGATAGTAAGTACTTACTTCAGTTTCTGTGAGATGAAACTGAAGTATCTACTGTATGTACGACGCTCTTAAGTATCTGAGAGCATCCCTAATTATTTTGTCTGTAGTAACTATCAAATTGTTTTCACAATCGCTATGTGCTAGCTACCGATTGTCTTAGATCACACTATCAATTTTGTTATTGCACGTGTTTCAGCAACTGATCTGAAACGCTTATGTGGTCCGGGCCTGTGGGCCGCTGTCATGAACCATTCTCCGGAGAGGGCCCTTGAAGGACCCTTCCTTATAGGAGGAAACCTAGCCTCTATGGTGTCACCATGTTCACACGAGCAAAAGGGGTGAGTAGAGGTGTCCACAATATTGCACGCACATTGTTGTGTGAGCGATTCTCGGCACAATCGACATACAGCAAGCCCCACTTAAAGGCAACCCTTCTAGCAACAAAGGACAGTATTAGGGCCTTCCTAAGGACCCTTTGGAACGACTCTAGGAGCTCTACAATAGACACTAACCTAGTATCAAAGGCCCTACAACGCGTTATTAGACCAACTCTAATAACTATAGAATGAACTATAAGGCAATACTAAGGACCTTAATAGAAGTATTAGGGTCGACTCTAAGGACCCTAATAGAACTATATAAGGGCCTTATAAAGATAACACTATTCCTTAAACAAACTACAAGTCCTCAAATGACCGGCCCTAAACTAACTAACAGAAAATGAATCAGGTGCTCGCACGTGCACTAAAGCAGTAAACACGTGGACAATGAAAGCTCTTACTCATCAAGAGAAGCCTTCTTACTCAGCAGCTTACTGAGCATGACTGAGCATGCTCAGTAAGTGCACTCCAACTTCTTACTCATCACTCTATTGTGCTTGATAACAAGGTTATGACTTGTTCCCTATTTAGCAGTTCTCTTGTAGTATATAAGCGCTCAATAAAGTAGCGGACAGTCCTTAGACTGTCCATTTGTTTACGGCACTCTCCATCCCTGGGATACTCCTTTAAGGACCGTCCCCTTGTGACTATCCTGGCCTCTTCTCTGCGTAACTGCTCTACGCTCACAGTAACAGTACCTCTCTGGTATTTGTTACTACTCTGGACTCTACTCCTTGCCCACACGGTCTTGGACGTCTATCAACTCGTCTTCGAGCTTATCCCTTGCTCTTGAACTGGATAGTTCAACAGTGAGTCTTGACAGCCGCCCGGACAGTTTGGGCCGACGCAACAACACTTCGGCTACACTTTATCTCAACATCCCCCCGTGATCTAGACAGTCAGTAGATTAGATCAGATGAGACCTAATCAAGTGATGAAAGAGTGCATTCGTGTGTGGCGTGCGTGCATCTTGGTAGACCATCAGCAAGTGGGTGAGTCGATAAGACTGTGAGTCGAGAGACTCCAAAAGGAAAGGTGAATGAGTGGGTGAGTCGATAAGACTGTGAGTCGAGAGACTCCAAAAGGAAAGGTGAACGCGTGTGGACGCAGAGTCGAGAGACTATCTATAGAGTGTTCAGATCTGCACATAGGGGAGACTGCTGTTAAAACATTAATATATTGCCTAGTCACCATAGGTGTTGCTTCTCCGGAGTGCTTGATCAAACGGATTTCCATGTCAGAATGGAGCGGAATATGGAAGTGGAACGGAAGTCCGCCATCCCAAGGTAAGACCTCTGAGATTACAGATTACAGAAGCGGAGTGGAATCCGCCATCCCGAAGAAATCCAAGATGTGCCTTGATTGATCGATGTCTGTGTTAGCTGAGCAATCGCATGTAACGCGGATCCTGAGGTATGATGCAATCTTGGCTAGATCTGTCAACTCGTAGCGCGTAGACAAAGATAGATATTGCGTCTGTAGATGTGAGTGTCGAGACCGCGAGAGTCGCCTAAGATAATGATGTCATCGGCAGAGAGGATGTGAAGCAAAATGATAGTGGAGCAAAATGATAGTGGATCCCTCTGCGTCTTGGTGATGACATATGTCCGCATGAGAATGCGTGTGCGTGCAGCCGAGATAAGTTGAACGCGAGTCACTAAGAACTCCATGAGAACGTAGGTCCCATGTACGAGAGGCCTGTGTAAGACCAAAAAGCGTTTTTGGTGTGATGGAACCTTGCGATTGCTCCAAATAATTCTAATCTTCTTCACCCAGTGAGCTGATGACAAACGTCGACAAGATGTCCTCGGATCTCCCAATCCATATGCTAGCGTGGCCAACGCTGAACAAGAGTCACTAAGACTCGGACCTGGCTACTGGTGAGAAGGTTTCATCAATGTCAATGCCTTGTAAATTGGGTGAACCCCTTGTGCAACTGAAACGCACACGAAATCTCCAAGATTTGCATGCTGCACACCCATTCCGATAAGATTGACAAGATCCCAGGGACCATTTTTGCAAGCGCGCCGATCACGTATGGATACATGACTTGCCACTCATCGGCAAAATCTGATAAAGTGCCTTCCCGATATGTAGCCCAGTGATCGCTTCCGCATAGCCGAGCCATATGTGATAAGCGCCCTCTTGCATCTGTGTGTGCAGTCCCTCCGAGACATTTGGAACGTGGACACAAGCAAGACCCAAGATGTGTAACTGAGAGCGGATGCGGTGGACCAATGAATTGTCCCAATAATGTTGAGTGAGGATGGCGTAAACGGTATGGCGGAATGCGTGTAACTGGCTGTATAGGCATGGTAAGGTATAGTGAGTGTGGTGTGAGGGAATCTAATGGGGTTTCCGGAGGCGTGGGACAAAGTGCCGACGATCAGGTTCATGTGAAATTAAGGCAGAGAATGTCACCGGTCCTGTAGGGACCAAGAGTTGTGCAGGCGGCGCAGTGTCTGTAACATGTCCCCTGGCTATGCAGTATGCACTTGTTGCGCTACCACATGATGGTCAGGCATGTAGACATACGCCCTACATCTAAAGAAGACAGAATTGTGAGATGACTGGAGTCAGTCCGTCCGTTCACAGTGTATGAAGTGTGCATGCACAGAGAATGCATGATGGAGTCCGATCATTAGTATGGACGGCAGTGTTAGTACTAAGCTCCAGAACCCGAGAGTGAGACCAGCGTCGTGCAACTTTTGAATGTGTGTTGTCTTCAAGGGTCCGATTCCATCTTTTGGTACTCTATTCTCCTGTGGTAAATCTGGCATTGTTAATCTATGTATGATCCCTCATTGAACTGATAAGTATGTGAGCACGCGTTGCCTCAATAGCTAGCGCCTCGTATTGGTCTCGTGTGCAGCAGATCGGCTCAGGTGCTGTAGATAATCTTGTAGCCGAGGATCCGATCGCTAAGGGGAAACCCAGAAAAGAAGCGTTCGGTTGCCAATGTATACTCCGGACAGGATAACTGATCGCGATCCGTAAAGCCAAGTGAGATCGGGGTACCGGAATCACAGTAATAGATTAACACGCATGTGGACATATGCCTCATGTGCTGATGCTGGATGTGGAATGATAAGACACTTCTTTGCACTTGTAGAGCTGGAGTTATGAAGTTACTACACAATAGATTGTTCTCCAGCCAGCTGTGCGCGATCTTCCAATCTTTGATGTGTAAATTTGAACACCCCTCTTGAGTGTATGTGATGCATCCCTTGTTCCAAAGTAGTGCGCGCACTGTGTAGTCACATGCATCGGCCTTCGGTACATGTAGAATGTCTATGAGGGTTAACAAGGATATCTCCAAGGCCTTCCGGCCAGCAGGACAGACGCAGATCCAGTCCCAATCTGTCTGATGACTGTATAACCTCCCAGAGTAATAGATCTGGAGGCCAGAGTGCAAATAATGAAGTCAGGGGTCCGGAACGGACTAATATGATGAGGAGCTCTGTAGTCGATCAAGATCTAGTTGCCGCGTAAAAGGGAAACTCAGAATCTCATATTCATCGGATGTCCGATACCTCGGTGATAGGAGCAGTATTGCCCACTATGTACGCGCTGATGTTCCTGTCAGTGCCTGTCACCTTTGTATTCGTTGCCTTCTCCTTCAGGTAGTCCAGACTGCATGCCCAAGTTTATTGCAATAGCAGCATTGTATCTCGGACGCAGCATTGTGTGTCTTTACTGGAATGACTATATTTTGTGAGGTGGAGAGGCCGGCCCGACAACCATCTTCATTTGATCCGAACCTGGATCGTGTGGGAAAGGTTCATCGGAGTGCCAGAGGCTAGAATTTGTCGACGCGACAGCCGAGTAAGTGTCGGGTAACATGAAATGAAGATTTGATATGAATGAATGGTTATATTGGAGAGTGATCCATGCATCATTTGTTGCAATCGCAGGAACATCTGATGTGTGTCGTTTAACGTCTAGGAATGTGCGTGTAAGGGATGCCCATGTGTAGAACATTTGACATTGATCTGACACCGCCATATGCGCATTTGAGTTCCTCCCACTTGAGCTTGCAAGTATACAATTTAGTGTCATTTTTGTTACTGCTGATGTGACCATCTGGATGTATATTTCAGAAGCGCGTGCATCTAAAAGAGTTCTCCCTCAGCATCCTAAGAAGTATTGCTGGAGGGGCTATCATCTGTAACTGTAATGCGACGCGCGATGGGGTAATGGCCAGTAAGCGAGATGACCAAGTGAGTGATCAAGATTGAGGAGGGAACATAAACATTAGGCAAGGTGCCATGTGATTCGATTCGGTAAATGGGGTGATAAAACCAATCTGGGCAAGTGGAGCAAATATGCATGCCAGATGTTAGAAATCCGATCAGTACCCCTGACACGTGGGTCAAAACTTTGATCCAAGTACTGAAAGTGTGGGGTGTCGTTCTGATGAACAGTGGCTTGTGAAGGGGAGAGAATGTGTCGATAGACTGTGTGAGCTTGTATGTGGATTTCTGTCTTGGGAATTTAGTAGTGGCCAGGGCCCATAACCTGTTGAATCGCACAGTGATAAGGAAGATTAGATCGTAGTAGATCTAATAAAAATGATATTCAGTTTCTGTGAGACGAAACTTTTGTGTCATGTTTACCTAATAAAAATGATACTACAATGCATAATCAGCTACTGATAAGATCGTGAGATAGTAAGTACTTACTTCAGTTTCTGTGAGATGAAACTGAAGTATCTACTGTATGTACGACGCTCTTAAGTATCTGAGAGCGTCCCTAATTATTTTGTCTGTAGTAACTATCAAATTGTTTTCACGATCGCTATGTGCTAGCTACCGATTGTCTTAGATCACACTATCAATTTTGTTATCGCACGTGTTTCAGCAACTGATCTGAAACGCTTATGTGGTCCGGGCCTGTGGGCCACCTGGACAGTTTGGGCTGACGCATCAACGCTTCGGCTATGCTTTATCTCAACAAGGATGACTGGTGCTTAGTGATTGCTTACCGGACTGATGACAGATACTAGGAAGGAATGACTCATGCATGAGTCATTACTGATACTTTTGAATTGCAGTCCTCATTTTTGGATAGTAGTGGGTCTCAGCTATAAATACTCTGGAGTATTGAGAGTTGAGCCTTACACTCAACTTACTTTTTGAATTACACACAATTCTCATTCTCTCAAACCAAGTCACTGCTTTGAGTGAAAGAGGCCCTTCTCATCTCAATCCATTCACTCTTCCTGAGATCATATCAAAGGACTTGAAGTCTAGTGCTTGAACTATATGCACCAAGCAGGAGCAAAATTTGGACCCCAACTTATGCAGAAGTAGTCATAGGGAAGAACCTGTGTCAAACAGGAACTCCTTCAAGACTTTATATCCTGGAAAAGAAGGATATAGAACATAGTCGTATTTTTTCAAGAGCAAAATTGTTGATATCACAATTGAAAGCTAGGCAAAACTGGAGTCAGAGTCTATCAACACTCTATTCAAAATAGGAAGTAACAGAAAATGATATGCAAGGTTTCAAGGACAAACTAAAGATGTGGACACTAAAAGGCACTTACTCATCAATATGAGCCTTCTTACTCAGCAGCTTACTGAGCATGACTGAGCATGCTCAGTAAGCATACTCCAATTTCTTACTCATCCACCAACTTTGCTTGATAACAAGGTTATGACTTGTTCCCTATTTAGCAGTTCCCTTGTAGTATATAAGTGCTCAATAAAGTAGCAGACAGTCTTCAGACTGTCCATTTGATTTGTGGCACTCTATTAGTACCGAGGGTACTCCTTTGTGACCACCCTATCTAGTACGCTCTGGCTCTCTCCTTTCATGACCACCTCTCACAGCCAGTACCAGTCCCTCTCTGGTACTTACTACTCATTTGGACTTTACTCCTTGCCAACTTTGTTCTTGAATTCAGTCAACTTGTCTCTGAACTCTTGTCTCACTCTTGAACTGGATTGTTCAACAGTAAGTTCTGACACCCAGGAGGTGTAAGGTAGCCATATCATTGGCCTCAAAATCATGTGTGGAAATGTGATGTGACACAACCCAACAGTGATGCCTCCTCCTATCCTTTGCCACCTCCCTCTCATTCTAAGCTGTCCACCAACTGCACACCACAAGCCACCTCATGTGCAACATTAAGACCTCAATCACATTGCCCAGCCCTCACCACTGACCACATGCACACACCATGCCTTGGCACACTAGATGTGCTTGCGTCTCAAGCCTTTCACAACCGCCTCAACTGTCTCGACCAGTCTGGATTCTCTTTCATGCCTTTCATCTCTAGTACCTCTCTCCTGTATATAAAAACACCCTAGCTACTCTGTAGTAGGAACAGTTCAGAAAAAATCCCTTTTGCCTGCTCTTCCCTCTGTCTGCCTCAAGAAGCCATCTTTGTGTCCACATCTGCACTCAGCATTCCAGCCAGGACTGCTCTCCTCCCCTCTCTTCTCTCCTCTTTCCTTGGACCAGTCAGCATTACAATCTCACTTGCATGTTCCTGGACTGGCTACACCAGGGATGCACCATGATGCACTTTCATGCTCCTCTGCATGCACCCCTGGCAGCCTGAAACTGCCACTCCCCCTCAAGCATAAAGCCCAAGGGAGGAGATATGAAAACCCATATTCCACTTAGGAAGTGGTTTGGTTATAATGTCTGCCACCATGTCTTCTGTGGGGCAATATGAGACCTTGAGTTTGCCTTTTGCAATAGTGTCCCTAATAAAATGGTAATGCAAGTCAATATGTTTCATGTGTGTGTGATAGTTGTCTGTTGTGGCAAGTGTTAGTGTGGCCTGGTTGTCACAATAAAGTGTGGTAGGGGTGATGAGCAAAGGAAATAGCTCAAAGATGAGCTTCTGAAGCCACGTCGCCTCCTTTGCAGTGTGCATTGCTGTGATGTATTTGGCCTTGGCAGTTGATAGTGTGACCAACTCCTGTTTTTGGGAGCTCCAAGAGATGATGCCTCCATTGATAAGGAAACCATATCTGGATATGGTGTGCCTGTGTTCTTGCAAGGTGCCATCCACATCTGTGTAACCTATGAGGTCAAAGTGTTTGCCTCCATACATGAGCTCTAAGGTTTTTGTTCCAGACAGATACCGGAACATGTGCTTCACCACCTCCCAATGAGCAATGCCCAGGTATTTGAGAAATTGAGATAGAGTGGTGATGGCAAAAGTGATGTTGGGTCACATTGCCACTGCAGCATACATGAGGCTGCTGATTGCCTCTTGGTATGGTGTTCTCTTCATCCAATTGACTTTGGCTGGGTTGGTTGGGCAGTTGCTTTGGCTGTGCATGATACCAGAGGTCATTGGTGTGGCATAACTCTTCACATCTTTGAGTCCAAAGTGCTCCAGGATGGTGGTGATGTACAATTATTGTGAGAGTGCAATGGTGTGTGCCTCCCAGTCACACATGACCTTGATTCCAAGTAGCCAATGGATTGGCCTTAAATCAGTCAGCATGTACTTCTGATTTAGCTTGTTTTTGTAATTCTGATTAGCTCTTTTGAGCTTCCTGTGAGTATGCAATTGCTGACATGAATGGTGTTGTGAACCAAGGCCAAGTCCCAGCCATGCACCATCCTATTTTATTACTCAAGAAAGTCCTTTTCACTTTGTATCCTCTATCCACCTCTATTTCCAACAACTACTCCCTTCTACAAACATACATGGCAAGGAATCCTCATTCTCCAACCCCTGTGGCTCACTAGAGCACCCTCTTTCCTATCTGGGTAACCCACCATGTGCTAGCCACATGGCCACTCAGCCACTTGGTACCAAAACACTGGAAGGACTCCTAGACCTCCTAAGATGATCCACATGATGTCATAGAGCACCACTGACATCATAGCTGACTGAGCAACTCCACTATGACATCATATGCTCATCAAGCACTCCATAAGTGCTATCATTATGATGTCATTACTCCACAGTCTCCCTAATCATCCTGAGTCACCCATAGGTCTGACACAACAAGTTTATGCCCTTAGAATCCAATTGGAGTGGTCCAAAGAGTCTGAGTTATTTTCTGTAGTTCATACTCAGACTTGTAACTAGTATATAAGTCCCAATGTAACATGGCAGTTGTCAGACTGTCCATTTGTGATACTCTCATCTACCTGGGTACTCCCCCACAACTGCTCAGTTTAAAGTCTTCCTTTGTCTTCAAGGTACTCATCCATGACCACCTTGTTTAAAGCCCCTTTGCTGCACTGGCCTCCAACCTTTGCCTTTGCCTCTTGCAACACATACCAGTCCCCATCTGGTACCTTCTAGTCATTTGGCTCATCCTCTTGTTGAACACTGTCTACACCATGTACCATCTGTTCCAACCCTTGCCCACCTGCTCCTGAGTCCTTAGTGATCAGCAGTGCATGTCTTGACACATACAGTATTTAAGCACCTGTAAAAGCTGAGGAATGCCCCAAGCTTAGCTTTGTCCCATTTCCTGTTGCATCCTTGCCCAGTATCCTCTTTCAAATCACAACTTTTGCTTGTGCTGGCTTACACCCTGCTTGACCTAAGCTTGTCACAAGGAACCTTAGTGTTCCTCTTCCTCCTCTGCTTCTCTCTCATTGTCCTCCTCTTCTGTGAAACCAGAAGATCAACTCTGTCTGTGGATTAGTCATTGTCTGACTTAATCTTGAGATGCTAAACCTTTGAACCAGTCTCTCTGAGCCAGCCCCATTGAATCCTTGAACCAAGTCACAGGGACTTGGCCCCACTGAATCCTGAGCTAACACTCCAATGGCCATGACCCTGTAACAGTAGGCCAGGTGCCATGGGAAGGTCCACTGGATGGGCATTGGATTGCCCAAACTGTTGCACAATGTGATCAATGAAAGAGGATTGGCAGGGTGAAATCAACTTGCCAATGTGGTCACATCTTACAGATATGCTGAGGGCATATTTGATCAGACGCAAGTCCAATATCTCCCAATGTGATAACAGCAGGGCCTTGAATGAGTCATTTTCAGCCTCAGAGGAGGCAATGGAGATGATGTCATCAACATGGACAAGGAAGAGGACTGTACCTGTCTGGGTGGTCTGAGAGTAGATGCACCCCTTCATGGGAGTCATTTGATTTGAAACTAGTGCCTTCAGGTCCAGTCCTCATGACCGAAAAATGGACTGAAACCGGACCGAACCTTAATCGAGGTGACCAGACCTTCAGTCACAGTTTTACAGCCTCATGTTGTCATCCGTTCCTGATTCAACCTTCCTGCCACATCACATGACCCACTGGGCCGACACGACAGGCAGGAAGGGATAAGTCGACTCTGCTTATAGTCAACTCAGTGGATAATAAAAGTAAAATATTTCAAGTGCTGAGTAGGGTCTGTTGCGGCCACAAATTATATTACATAAGTAATGACCTTAGTTGAGCACGAAAAATGTGACAAAAAAGGTTAAATATGGAGAGTCTACTCATTCCGGCACAACTTTTAGCCAGGCTATAGTAAATGTTGTGCCAGAATGAGTAGACTCTCCATATTTAACCTTTTTTGTCACATTTTTCGTGCTCAACTAAGGTCATTACTTATGTAATATAATTTGTGGCCGCAACAGACCCTACTCAGCACTTGAAATATTTTACTTTTATTATCCACTGAGTTGACTATAAGCAGAGTCGACTTATCCCTTCCTGCCCGTCGTGCGAGGCGACCGCGCTTGATGGCGCCACGTACCAGCTACTCGCGAAATTCTGTTTTGATGTTAGTGAGAAACACTCACCGCGTGCCAGTGATGGTGGTCAACCACGGGCAGTGTGTGCTCATTTCTCACCCCCACTGGCAGCTCTCCACGCGGCATGCAGATGGTAGAAAGCCCGCAGGCGGACTAAGACGAGACGTGAATGACAAGCGGCTCCCGTCCGTCTCCGTCTCCATCTCTCTTCAAGTGCTTAGCAAAAAGTTCACGCTACGCCGCCGTCCCGCAGCGCGGCGCGCACCCCAACGAATCCCGGGCCCTCTCTTGCCTGCTGCTGCAATGCGGCGCTCAGGCTCTCTTCGCCGCTTCTGTCCGCCCCGCATTGTCCCCAGAGAGGTGGTGCATCGCACGATACACCCCGTACGCCGACATACTACTTCCGTTCCTCAGCATCTCACGCGGCACGCCGGTACGCACGCGACGCATGACCCTAGCAGGTCTGTTTCGTTAGATCTTATGCCATGCCGCTGCGCCTCGCCTCGCCTCGCCTCACGGATTCCCAAAGATTTCCTGTAGCAGAGTAAGACAGACATGTGAGTGTGAGACGCTGCGTGCGAGACTCAGAGGTTAGGGGTTGAAAGGAAGTACTTGGGCTTCCTTGCACTGGACAGTCGCAACACGTTCGATGAGGTCTCCCACAGTTTTCACGCTCTGGGCTGGTAATCTGGCATTGATCTTTGCAGGCGTTCCGCTATAAACTTGGCCTACTGGATGAGCCATCTTGCTGACCCGGAGCTACTGTAGCCCGGTACTTCGTGTAATGTATAGCCGCCTGACGTCGTCGCTCTCAAACTCATTTCGGCACTCCGGACACGGAGAGACATCGCCATCGTTATCGATTTTGCGACGCATGAAGAGCAATAAGTGTGTCCCATGTTCGATTGCGTAGAGTAAATGCATCACCGTCTGCCTTGAAACAGGGAAGAGAGCAGATGTGTTCGAGTTTGAATTAAACATATTGGACAGTCCAAGTCGTACATGGGCAGTTTGGGCTTCCCAGTGTCGACCACGATCAAGCGCACATTTAACAACTGGGGCTTGAGTTGCATCATCAGGACAATAACAGGTTGGATGGCAACGTGTGGCTTGAATGGCACCATACCAGCCATCCTGCCGCAAATGAGAATGGCGCTAAATGTCGAACAACGCCAGAATGGTTTGTGGCACCATTTTAATTTGTGGAAACGGGTGGTAACCAACTCTTCTCCTTGTGTGTAATACGCATCTCACGTGAGCTGTTCAGATTCAGCAATGTGCTGGTCAATATCGTGGCCACGCAGCTTGATGGTGATCAAGAACCGCACCCCAGATAAGCTGGGCACAGCTTCTCTAGGGGAGAAGCGCTATCACCTGACGAAACAGCGCGTCAGGAATCGCCCAGAGCGCAGACGGGTTGGCAGGTGTAAGACATCAGGATCGTGTTCAACTGTCCCGTTTTGGTCGCCTGCAGAGATACCCGATGGATCCCCGAAAGGTCGTATATCCGGAGTACGAGGTGGAGGAGGGAGAGGGGGAAGGGTCAATAGGGGTCCACGTGAGCCACAGATGCGTGATGTATGCCGGAGCAAGATGGAAGGGGAAAGAGGATCAGAGAGAGGAGAGTGTCAGAAAAGAGCAACGACGGACCCACTCGTGGAGGACCTCGGCCCAATCCTCTGGCAGTCACCGGTGGAGCAAAGGGACGCATGTCCGTCTCGCGGCCTACGAGCCCGCGATGGCTTTGCCAACCATGGCGTCTGTGTGAGAGAGGAGTTCTGCCTTCGATCTTCCTGTTGCGTCATTGTCACGAGGCGACGACCGCGGCAGCGCGTCGTTGTCATCCTCAGCGTTGGTTTGGGTCGCGTGCGAGATCTTCCTCCAAGTCCTGCGATTCGGAGACGTCACTGGGAACCGGAAAATCACTCAACTACGTTGGCTCGCCCTCTGGAGAGGAATGGAGAGCCCACTAAGCGAAGGGGCATTGTTCATCTGCGCCTGTCCGGGTGACTCGCTGGCGTGAGGCGTGGAAATCGAGGGAGACGACGACTGGAACCCATCCGCGTGAGAGAGGGCGTACGTATGCGAGTGATAGGCTTTCGGAATGACACATCTCGCATCCTGTTGAAAGGACTGGACTGTAACCAATGGGTTGGTCGAAGGGCTTTGACAAGTCAGAGGACATTGCACACCTTGTGCTCCGACCTGAGATTGACAAAGTAGCTGTGCTTTGAATGTCCAATGTCCCTCCAACGGAAAGGGAAACCGCCAGCGCTGGGAGGCCGCAAAGCCTCGTCAAGCGACACGTCAACCTCCAGGCCACCCTCACCAACTCCAACACTGGTTCCGTCTGCGGCAGCCAAGTTGGATTCTGAATACGACGGCCAACCGTCATGAAGATACAGATAGTCGCAAGCGGATAGACAAGCTCCCGGTCGAGGGAGGAGAACGCTGATCGGGACCGACCGGCACAGCTTGCGATAGACTGAGCAAGGCGGGCTGAGCTAGAGGTGCTCGACTGTAGAAGAATGGTGTTGTGGTGCGTGAGTCGGTTGCAAAGGGGAGGCGGGATTGACATTGGATCGATGGCCCTCCTCCGAAGTGGTATTTTCGTTCAGAGTCGTTCGAATCGAATGCTGAAACCTCAGGAAGAGTGGGCATGTCATGTTGTATGCGGCGCCATATGCTTGATGGAGTCTCGAGCCGAGGCATTGCGAACGGGCGGTTACGTCCAAAGGTTCGACTACTAGCGGCAAGGCTGCTTCTCCCCGCACACGAACAACAGCTTGATCACATGGGCGTGTTCCACACACGACGAGCAGGAAGGGATAAGTCAAGTCTGCTTATAGTCAACTCAGTGGACAATAAAAGTAAAATATTTCAAGTGCTGAGTAGGCTTCTGTTGCGGCCACAAATTATATTACATAAGTAATGACCTTAGTTGAGCACGAAAAATGTGACAAATAAGGTTAAATATGGAGAGTCTACTCATTCCGGCACAACATTCACCCTAACCTGGCTAAAAGTTGTACCGGAATGAGTAGACTTTCTATATTTAACCTTTTTTGTCACATTTTTCGTGCTCAACTAAGGTCATTACTTATGTAATATAATTTGTGGCCGCAACAGAGCCTACTCAGCACTTGAAATATTTTACTTTTATTGTCCACTGAGTTGACTATAAGCAGAGTCGACTTATCCCGTCCTGCCCGTCGTGACATCGCCCCCGCCCCCATGATGAACAAAGAACACGTTTCAACGTCCAGGTGATCCCTCCATTCCATTACTCTGCTTCGGCCCAGATCCTGTTGGTCTTTCTCCCTGCGCTCGGCAGCCTTACCTCCGTACAACATACAACTCGGAATATCTCCCCTTGTCGCAGGAACTGTCGCAGCAACATCAAACTTCAAGATGCATATCGGGGATGCTATGGATGAAGTCAGTACGAAGTCAGTACTACTGCTGACTTCGTCCATAACATCACCACATGCCTCTCATCCCATCTTGAAGTGTGGTGTTGCTACGACGGTTCCTGTGACGAGGGGAGATATTCTGAGTCGTCGTCATCATTGCCAGGGTCCTCGACTTCAGAATAGTATTCTGTAATACCCTGTGTTAAAGCAGGGGTAAGTTGTTGTGCGTAATATATTTTTGGCGGTGTTCAGCCATTTCCTGGAAACTCCGCTGCGCCAGGATTTGTATGTGGCAATTCCATAGAAATAATCGAGGATGGTCGGCCTCGTTCGCCTTGGAATAGTGCATTGACAATTGCAGTGTTCCGAGGCGAACGAGGCCCAATACCCTCTACAGTTATCCTCGACTATTCCTATGGCATCACCGCATACAAATCATGGCATAGCAGAATTTCCACTGAAATAGATGGACACCACCAAAAATATTACACACAACTTACCTCTGCTTTAAAACAGGGTAGTATTACAGAATACTATTCTGAAGTAGAAGACCCTGGCAATGCCAGTGATGACGACAACTCAGCATCTCTCCCCTCGTCACATGAACCGTCGCAGAACGGCGCGTGCAACATGACAAGTGAGCTGGTTTGTAACCATCTTAACCTATTAACCCCTGGCTGCCGTTGCCGTCTGTGCTGAAAACCCAACATACGTGAGAGACCCATTCCCTCCTCGAGAACGTCTTGAATGTCTTGACGGTTGCGTCATCAGGGGAGGTCAGAAGGATGGGGGAGCATGGGGAGAGGGAGAGTAGGGTGGATGAGAGGGGAGAGGAGAGGAGAGGAGAGGACGATACGCAGCTTGGGCATTTTGTGCGTTTTTGTTTTTCCCCCTTTTTTTCGTTTCTCTCTTTCCCCTCTCCTCTCCTTTGCACAGTGCTAACTATGTCTTCCAGGTCTAGATCGCGCGATGCGCATGAACGACGCAGACGTAAAGACGTTCACGAGGGGTCAATGGGTGTCTCACGTATTTTGTTTTTCGCCCTTTCCTCGGTTTTCTCTCTCTCCTCTCCGTTTTTTTATTTTTTCCCCTTTACTCGCTCATCCTAACCTCTTCTCACACAGCGACGGCGCGGTCTGGACCACGCTGATCCCCAAAACATCACTGGCCCTTTTTTCTCCGTGCGCGCGTGTGTTTTCCTTTCGTTCTCCTTTGTTTTATCGCCTTTTCTTCCTTTTGGATTTCTCTCTGATCCATTCCATACTCGAATACTCCATCACATGCAACACGTTTGATCTCGCATGCGCGACTTTTAAGCGTAGAACACTGCATTTTTCTCTTCTTTCATATTTTATCGTTTTCACTGCTTTCTCTACCGCGTGCGCGATTTTGGCGCGTCGCAGTGACCAGGTGCGGTTTCTTGTTCGTTTTTATGAGCTCTCTCTCAAATCCTCCTTCCTCTCCTCAAGTGCTCCAAGCTCCCTCCACAGGCGATGTTAAAATCCCCAAACTCGACACCTGGATGCCAAGAATCGCATATTTTCCCGCGAACGCGATTTTTGAGCGTTAGACTTTGTGCGTGAGCTTTCCTTTTTTTCTTCTTCTTCCATATCCATCCGAGATGTCGTTTCGAAACACGTGGTCAACAGCCCGTTGTTGATCCCACATGGCGGCCGTACGTTTTCTTTTTTTTTTTTTTCCTTTTCTTCTTCCACCCTTTACCGCGAAACGCGACAACACTCGGAATGTCTCAGGATGTGGGATACGTCGAATCCCGGATGGCACACAACCTGTGCTTCCCGCGTGCGCAAAAATCGCGCGTTGAGCTCTTTTTCTTTTCAAAAGTTTTTTTTTTCCCAACGTTGTCGTGACTTTCTCTCACGGTAAATTCCCACACTCGAAACCCTGATGGCAGGCGACGCGTATTTTTCTGCGTCAGCCATGCACGCTCTGTCTGACGCCTCATTGGTCGGTTGTGAGACTCGCGTTGTTCAACCAAATCAATCACTCTTATCGATGGCCATGGATATCACCTACAGCAGCCAATCCGAGGATACACCGTAATCAATAAAACGCCAATTTCTGATGAACAACAAAACGGTTGTCGTTGTTCATTGTTGTCTTGGTGACCGTCTCTGGAATATACTCTACGCCATTCCATCCCAGTGGCGTGGGCGGTATCCTCCGCGGTTGGTGGATATGCTATCTCACCCAGGGTCACCGTTGGGATGCTCAGTATTGTTTAGCCCAGGCCAGCCAAGCATGTAGCAAGTTGAGCTCCCAAAGGCTGATATGACGGTTCCCACTGGTAGGGTCCAGTACCCTGAATGGACGCAAGTTCGGGTACCTCACACTCACTCATGATAATATCAATTTGTGGTCAAAGCGAAAGGTAGACCTACCGCCCTCCTGAAGTGTAAATTTTCACGAAGACCACCTAAAATTCTCGGCGCTGCGTGACGTTGACACACATGATTACTGGCACTTCCTCCGCTCTTGTGACGATAGGAGCGTATCAATCCGCACCCGAACTTGCGGTATGACCGGTCTCTATTCCTGCCGCGAGTCTGCATCTAACGGTGACCAAATACAGTTCCTATCTGAAACATGGAATGAGTATGGCAACATTGCTTTGGGCTCTTCCGCGTCATGGTGGTGACTTATTTGGAAACCCGTGTAGAGCACGAGTTTGGATGTATTAATGTGTTGTCATGCTTATATTTCTCCTCGACCAGGGAAAGAGAAAAACCATGTGTTCATGACGACAATAACGAAGTGCGGTCAAACAATCTACCCATTGAACATCGTGGGGGTCAAACTTAGCCTTGGGTTCGAAATGGAACCAAGATCCATCCGGAACTTCACACCTTTATCTTCTCCCCCTCTCGCGCTGGCATCAGGACGTCCCGATTGACCCTGTGAATCTGAATCGGTGAGCTCGCGCGGCGCATTTCACATGTGGTACGTACGACCATTAACGGTGCCGCATGGGTAACAACTTAAAATCCACCAGGTTTTTCACCATTTCCAATGGATCATGCATCAGACTCAACGCATCCGCTCGCTCCACAACTTCTCTCGTCGTGTGTGAGGGATGGAGCCTCAATCAGAAAGAGCCTGAGAGTATCGCTCGTAACCATGTATTCAAGGACTGGTATTTTCGCTTGGTAACTTAACGGCCTCAAGAGTCACCCTGCGAAGTTGTATTTTTAGTTCGGAAACATTCATGGGTCATCTAGCGCAAGAAAATGCTACTCGTTTCTGAAACAGGACCGAACCTCTGCACGACGACATCAGAATCAGGGAGGGTCAAAACGCCAGCGTGACCCTCGGCAAACCAAACCACGTGAACATCAGCCCTTCGGCCATCGACACTCCGATAGTCGCGTGAGTTCCTGACAGGCGGTACCTCATAAAGTGCAATAGCATGAGTGAAATAGCGGATCGCGGCATTGGAATCCGCGAGACAGCGTGTGAGTGTGTGCAGGATCACTCGGACAGAGCAAACCATGTCCCTGCAGAGCACATCAAAGCTTGTTAAAACATTTTACAACGTACTCCAATTCAGTTTTCAAAATGTGATTGCAGCGTTTAGCTGACTGAATTGGAATACGTTGTAAAATGCCCGCAGCGTTAAAGAAAAACGTACCTCGCACCAAGAAAGTCCACTTTGATGTCCACCGAAAAGGCGTGCTTGAACTACTCTCAAAGTCCACATCACGCGTGCACAATTTTTGGAAGACTAACGCAGGTTGCGAGGCGGGCCTAAGCTACCATGACGTCATACTACGATGGTGTAATAAGATAAGATCGTCAACAGACTGACGATGAACCATTTGTTGATCTCCGATGTCCTTCTTGAACCCCGAGCAGAACTGCACAAGGTTCGGATCCTACGACCGTGACCATATGTATCCGCATCGAACTGATCGCCGATGCAATCGAAGCACGATAGGAAAGTGCACGGCACATGGCTTGATGGGGTCGCAGTGAGGCGTCACGATTGGGATTGATGTCCGGGTATGGTTTGACCTCACAAAGCCGGTTAGCTCAAACAACCCATACATAGTAAAGGTTCGCCAGCGCGCATGCACGAGGCATGAGTGAAATCACTCGCGTTGGAATGTGGCAGAACTAGTTACGATCAACTAGGAGCGTGCATGCAGCCCGGTCCCTCATGGGTTCTGGGCTTCTCCGATGTTGCGGAATAATGACGATCCAGCCTTCTCAGACAGTTCGCAAGGAATATAAGCATGCACAAGCGAACAAGTATAACGAGTTGATGTCAGTGAGAACATCTAACGACCGGGAGGGGACACATCCGAGTCATGGTCGACGGAAAAGACTGTGGAGACGTGGCCCATTAAGACGAACGCCCAGCAACGAGGGATTGGATTTATGTTGGTGCTGCAGGAACACGTGCGCAGTAACACCAATGTTGTCAAGTCAGTGGTAAGAGTAACAAACGGCATGTACAGACAACACCCACCGACAAACCGAATGGCTGTTAATTTCACAAAACCAAGAAAAAGCATCACTTTTGATTCTAGAAGGACGTCGACACCAATGTGAAGTCTTCCATGATTATGTTGAAGGGAAAACGTTGCCCGGTTCGTAGGGCCTGTCTGAATTGTGGGTAAGCGATTGTATTGATCTGATCAACGGATCGGAATAACAATCACATCACATGACACACCGCACTCATGTGGGCCGAAGCAACCGTAGGAACGAGTCAGGCTTCAGGCTTGATGGCGCCCACGTCTATTAGAGTTCAGTAGTTCAACGTCATAACCATAGATAGATACACATTCCAAATGTATGTATATAGGGTTAAGGCCCTACTCGTATGGTATAACAACAACTTAACCACTACCACTACCTATCTGCCAATAGGTTATGGGCCCTGAGCTGTGATTCGAAACCGCCGACTACATTCCCCATCATCGTCGTCTCCGATCGACTCCCAATCACTCCTACTCTTCTCACTTCATCTGGCGGTCTACCCCTCAACACTTTATTGTGACACTTAGGACGCCTCACTTCCCGCGTCGTATCATCAACATATCAACTTCATGACGCCTGTATTCCGCGTCCAATTCATTCATACCGATGCCTCACTTCCCGCGTCATATCAACTTCGATTCTTTCATAGACATTGATCCCGATCACTCTCATACAGCCTCCCATTATCATCATCTCCCAGTTCGCCACTCTCGTCCATCCTGTTGTTATCATCATCACGTTCCGTCTTTTCTCCTGTTCTCACTCCATTAGACTGTGCATATCCCCTTCGGTAATCCTTTCATCGTCTTAGTCTCCTTCAGCTTCAGACACCGTCCTCCTTTCGTATACCATATTTACACGTCCCTTTCCTCCCATATTTCCACATCAGTCTCGCTATGGATAATAACCCGGTACCTACCGTTATGAGTAATACCCCCGTACCTATCTCCACTCCCAGACATACTACATCACTGCCCACTGTGGCCAATACCCCACCTGTTATCCTTGATCCCTCCCACAACGAGGTCACGCTCACTGAACGTTTCCTCTCGGACAACAACTGGCCTGCGCATCTCGTTCTCGATCTTGACAAAGCCAACTGGTCTGAATGGGACAAACATCTCTGCCTCGTCACGTATGGTCAGGGATTCAAACACTGGCTGGAAGGCACCCTTCCTCGCCCTGACATTGCAACTCATGCCAAAGCTCACTGGATCTGGTCGAGCAACGACGTCTCCTTGCAGACATTCATCCTCCGCCACATCAGCCCCATCGAATATGAATTCCTCGGCGATAAAGTCTGCACTGCATCTTCTCACGAAGTCTACGAAACGCTGAGACAAAGGCATGAAAAGCTAGGACTGTACACGCAGGTCCTCACCTTAAAAAAGGCACTCGACATTCGCTTCGTCTTAAACACTCCCATCAGCACCACCCTGTTTGAAATTTGCCAACTTCACAGACAAATCATCAACATGGGACCTATCGATACTGACAAGCTATTATTGGTGCTCATCATCAACTCCCTCAGCGACGACTTCCACCACCTCCAATCCGCAATCCAGTCCCTTGCCAATGAACCCAGCTTCTCATCGGCCATGCTTATTCAACGTCTTCAAAGTGAAGAGTCCCTTATCAGAAAACAAACTTCACAGGGTGCTATACAGCCCACAGCTTTCCCGACGTCAGCCACGCGCCCCACCGCCACGTGACCAAGACCGTTATGCTCTCATTGCAAACAGTTGGGTCACCTTTCTGACTTCTGCATTAAACCTGGCGGCAAAATGGCTGGTCGTTCCATCGATGAGGCACGAAATGCCCAGCGGCTCGCATTCACGCGCTTGCAAAACCAGGGAACTTCCGCTCGACAGCATACAGCCCACATGTCATCTGACACAACATCCTCTGTCATGGACGCCCCACCCCCTTTGCCCAATTTAACCATCAATGGCGTCACTTACTACGCCTCGCCGCCGCCCACTGATAACCCTTCCATGTCTTCGCCTACGCTGCCAAACCCCATGCCAAGTGACATCATGTCTTACGCCCCCTCAACACCCGCTGATCCGCTTTTACTGTCCGCTGGTGATGACTTTGAATATCACACATTCGTTGCATTGAGTGACCCAACCACCTCACCTGTACCGCAATCTACTTCACTCGACTGGTCCCTCCACACCTCGGACGAAACCACCCGCGCCGGACCTCGCTCGTCCTGGGCACTAGAGGACTCCCCGGTCCAAAATGCACCTTTTATCCTCAACACAGGCGCCACGTGCCACATTTCCCCCTCCCGCTCTGACTTTGTTTCCATTCATCCGACGGCTCCTCATCCTGTAACGGGACTCGGTGGGTCCCAGGTCCAAGCCATCGGTGTCGGCACCGTACAATTCATGACTAAGGACAGTTCTGTAATCCATTTACACAACACACTCTATATCCCATCTGCCACCGTCTGTCTGATCTCCATTATTTGTCTTAGCCGTGCGGGAAACTACACTGCTCACTTCGATCGTGTTCGTTGCTGGGTGACTGACCACACGGGAAACACCCTATTCACAGGTCATCTTTCACCCACGCGAAACCTTTACGAACTCGATGCCCTTCAACCTCAATGCACGTTGCTGTCATCCCGCGTCCCAGATGTTGAGACGTGGCATCGACGACTTGGTCACTGCAATTTCCAAACAGTCCTGGACATGGCAAAATCACACTGCGTCAACGGTATGACAATTAACTTGTCTCAGCTTCCGCCAAAATGCCAATACTGTATCCTTGGAAAGCAGACCCAATCCCCACTTCCTAAAACACGTGAAGGCCCCAAAGCGTCTCGATGCCTGGAGAAAATACATGTTGACCTAACGGGACCCATGTCCGTAATATCTCGCTCGGGTTGTCATTACTCAATGAATATCATCGATGACTTCTCGAGTTACGTTTGGACAATCCCGCTAGTATCAAAAGATGCGGCCGCACTGAAACTTGACGACTGGAAACGGGCTGTTGAAAATCAATCGGACTACCGCGTGACATATATTGTCTCCGACAATGGGGAACTCGTCTCCAATCAATTCGCCGATTGGTGCGCCCGTCACAGAATACAGCACCTGAGAACAGCGCCTTACACCTTGCTCCAAAATGGACGAGCGGAGCGCCTGCATCGAACAATCATGAACAAAGCGCGCAGTATGCGCCTGGCTTGCAATGCGCCCCCCCTCCTTTTGGGATGAATTCAATGCCACAGCTACGTACCTGACCACTCTGACCGCATCCAAAACTCTGGGGGGAAAGACCCCTTTTGAAGCTTGGTTCGGTCGTAAGCCATCTTTGTCTCATCTCCGTGAGATCGGCTCTCTGTGTTTTGCATTAATCCCAGGAAAGCAACCGAAGATTCTCCCACGCTCCACTGCATGTGTCCTCATTGGATATGCCCCAAATGCTAAGGCTTATCGTCTGTGGGACAAAACGAATGGACGTATCTTCACTTGCTTCCATGTCTCATTTGTTGAACACCTCGACGCGTCGGCCACCCCCCTTTACCCTAACAACATAGTACTTAATGACAAAGAACCCACCTGGGACTCCATAACGATCCCGCACGCGTCCAGCCCTCCGATGGCCAACACCCATCGAATCTCCTCCCCTATTCTCACCGGTGTCCATGCCACACTACCTCTCCATACTAGCATTCCCCTGCCCCCCATCTCTACTAGATTACATACCCCCATGCCCGACGCGCGTCCTACCACCATAAATTCCTCCTTACCTAATAGATTAGATTCCTCCTTACCTAATAGATTAGCCCTCCCCACCCCTGACGATGTACGCCCTACCCCACCTCAACGGCCAACTTTACCTAATAGTTTAGAACCCCCCGCTCCTGATACACCTTCAATGTCCACTACCTTACGTCACATTATGCAACCCGTACCTACCCAACTGCAACCCTCCTCCTACCCCGATAACATCACTACTGTTCCCATTACCACCGATACCATTCGTTCCCCTAATAACTCCTCGTCTGCCATCAATAACCCCTCTGTCCCCTTACGCCGGTCAACTCGTATCCCGATCCCGACCTCACGATTCCTTACCGACGACAGCCTCCAACGCGTGTCCCGCCCTCGCCCTCCCGAGACCACCATGACCTGTTCCACCTTACCGTTACATCTTGATACAACTTCCCCGCCTTTCCACGATACCATTGATACAACACCTACTTTTCAACACTCTCCCCTCTTTTTTCGACGTCCTGATACCTTACTTTGTAACTTTCTCTCTGAATATTTTCCACTTCATGCTACACATACTCTCCTTCCCATCTCGTTAGATGATTCCTTCCCCTCCCTTGCCCAAGCTCTCACATCCATTCACACTGGTTCAATCGACACTTCGGAAGACGACGAACCTTCCTGGAAAACCGCCCTCTCGTCGCCTGAACGCGAATATTGGATTGCTGGCGCGCGCGATGAGCTCAAAAGCTTGGAAGACCTCCAGGTATTTGTCCTCATTCCTTGCTCTGCCGTGCCGACACGGCAACGGCCATTGTGCGGTAAACTCGTTTGCAAGTGGAAGCGGGACAACCTCGGCAATATTACACGATACAAGGTCCGTTACGTAGCCAAAGGCTACGCACAACAATACGGCCTCGACTACACCAAAACCACCGCCCCCACCGCGCGTCCCGAATCCTTCCGCGTCCTCCTCCATATTGCTGCCTCACTCGATTGGGACATCCAACAGTTTGACATCAAAACTGCTTTCCTACACAGTGTTTTGCCCCCAGACGAAACAATGTTCATGGAACAGCCCGCTGGCTTCGAGGCACCCGGAAAAGAAGGATGGGTAATGAAGCTGATGAAAAGCATATATGGCATGAAGCAGGCCAGCAGAATTTGGAACCAGACGTTCAACAAAGCTGCTGAGGATTGGGGTTTCAGACGACTCCCATGTGAGTGGTGCGTCTACTCTCGAACCACCCAAACGGGTACAATCCTCTTCCTTGTCCACATTGACGACATCGTCTCCATTGCCTCCTCCGAGGCTGAGAATGACTCGTTCAAGTCGCTGCTGCGATCACGTTGGGAAATTTCGGACCTGGGCCCAATCAAATATGCCCTCGGCATATCCGTGGTCCGTGACCGCGTTGGCAAGATGATTTCACTTTGCCAATCGTCCTTCATCGATCGCGTCGTGCAACAGTTCGGACAATCCGATGCCCATCCGGTAGATCTCCCCATGACACCCGGCCTACAACTCCGGCGTGATGACAAAACTATTCCTGCCACGCCGGATGTGCTAGCATGGCGAAACACCACCCCATATCCTGCTCTCATTGGCAACCTCATCTACCTCGCTAACGCCACTTGCCCTGACATCGCCTTCGCCGTCGGGAAACTAGCATCATTCATGGATTGCTACAACCAAGATCATTGGTCTGCAGCCATACGCGTTCTCCGCTACCTCAAAGGGTCACATTCATTATCACTCAGACTAGGCGGGACGCATCCCATTACCCTTCTCGGGCACTCGGACTCGGACTTTGCGAATTGCATTGACACCAGTCGGTCCACTGCCGGTTACTGCTTCACACTGGGATCCGGTGTTATATCATGGTCATCTCGCAAGCAACGAACTGTTGCTGACAGTTCATGTTACGCGGAATACATCGCACTACATGGCGCGACTCACAAGGCCATTTTCCTACGACAACTTCTCTCTCAAACCCAATTCACGCAACCTAATCCAACAGCGATATTCTGCGACAATGATGCAGCGTCAAAGCTTGCCGAAGACCAAGTCTGGCACTCACACTTAAAACACATCCGGATCAAGTACCACTACGTTAGGGAACAAGTCCTTGCGAATGAGGTGTCGATTACAAGAGTACACACAAAAGACAACATTGCCGATATCTTTACCAAACCTCTCACTCGTCCTGACTTTACCAGACTATGCCTTCTACTCGGACTCCACAGCGTTGACCATTGAGGCGGCGCCGAAAGGGTGTTGGCGTTGAGGGGGAATATTAGAGTTCAGTAGTTCAACGTCATAACCATAGATAGATACACATTCCAAATGTATGTATATAGGGTTAAGGCCCTACTCGTACGGTATAACAACAACTTAACCACTACCACTACCTATCTGCCAATAACGTCCTGTTGTGATGTGAGTGAGAAACACTCACTACAGTACTACCGTGACCGCGTGCCAGTGATGGTGGTCGACCACGGGCGGCGTGTGCTCATTTCTCACCCTCACCGGCGCCTCTCCACGCGGCATCCAGATTGTAGAAAGCCCGCAGGCGGACCAGGACGAGACGTGCATGACAAGCGGCTCCCGTACCGTCCGTCTCCGTCTCCATCTCTCTTCAAGTGCTTATCAAAAGAAGTTCACGCTATGCCGTCGTCCCCGCGGCACGGCGCGCGCCCCGACGAATCCCGTGCCCTCTCTTGCCTGCTCAGCTGCTGCAATGCGGCGCTCAGGTCCTCTTCGCTGCTTCTGTTCGCCCCGCATTGTCTCCCGAGAGGCGGTGCATCGCACGGGTGCACCCCGTACGCCGACCTATTACTTCCCGCGGCACGCCGGACGCGTGACCGTAGCAGGTCTGTTTCGTCGAATCTCGTGCCGTGCCATGCCATGCCGCGGCGCCTCGCCTCGCCATGCCGCGGCGCCTCGCCTCGCCTCGCCTCTGCGTCGTCCTACATCTACGGTGCAGTACATAATACGCCACACATCGCCTCGCGCAGCAGACGGTCCCCTCTTGTCTTGTCTCTGAGCGTTCGTTCTCTTGTCCCAGGGACCAGACGGAGGATGGCATCTCCGCGGTCCAGAAACCGGCGCGCGGCCTTTATTTGGGAGCCGCTGGCCGCCTTCACCTTCGAGTCCTCTCTTGGCGCATCACTCGAGTCCAACGGGGTGCCCGCCCTCCGCGATGCCGCCGATGCAGCCTTCCCCATTTCTCCTCTATCCCGCTGACCTTCCGTCCAGCTGCGCCGTCACATCACAAGGATGCTTGCGGTTCTTGCGGCCTGGTCTTCCCTCGAAGCGAATAACAATAACTCGAGCCGTGTGCACCAAAGTGCGCTCCCCTGCATCCACACCGTCCTTCACATTTTCCACCGGTCGATCAATCTCTCGTAGCCGGAGCTGTCTGTATTTGAACAGCAGTTCGCCAATCAATCTCTTGCTCCTTCACTCGTCAACGGTCCGGGATGTTAATGAACGAAGTCTTCGACGATCGCCCCATTTTTAAACGGGATGAATAAATTGATAGCGACGGTACGGATATAATACAACTTGCAGGAATTACGACAACCACAATGGATCTGCGACAAAAGGGAACTAATAATCAGGGGTCCAAAACATCCAACAAATCCCTAAGGCTCATGATTCGGTTTCTATGGCTATAGGAATGCAGGAAAATGCAGTAGAAGTGAAACGGGAATATAATGAAACAAGGTGTCATCATACTCGCAATCTACTGTGGATCCGCACTCAACGACACGTTAATATCGGGATGAGAAAGGCAGGAAGAGAAGAGAATGAAGTAATTAGAAGGTGATGTGCGGAAGGTACTAACTAATCTGGAGGACATCTGCTGTTCGATTATTGCTGTCCATTGTCGCGCTCGAAATGACAGCGCGTGCACCTGTAGGATAGATAGAATCGGGATCGACTTTACCGCTGGAAGATATCATTCGTGACTAGCACCGTGTGAGGCTCCTATGGCAGAGAGTACGAAGGAGGTGGGGTGGCAGATCTCAGGCTTGATATACTTGGTGAGAGCGTGAGATTCTCCATAGCAAGACCGAGAGGATCGTTGGCAAGGCTCGACGGTGGCGCGGCGGTATGTTCGCCCATCATCGTGCGTCCAAAGAAGACCTCTGGCGAGGTGCACGCCGCGACAGCGCGGCGCATGTGGTTCGTAAGGAAAGAGAGGCCGACTTGGTAAGCAGCTGTGAAACGCAGAAGTGGTCGGGATGGGCAAACGCAGATAAAGTAGCAGGGAAGGGTCGGGCGTACCATTCATCCAACCGAATCCTTCGCGAGGCACCATCTTGAAATCGATGCCCTGATTGCCATACTCGGCGTCGACAAGATGCGAGAGCCTGACAGCGTCGAACTTCTCGGGTACCACGCCGTTGAAGTCGACGAAAGCAGTCGTCATCCTAGCCAGAGTTAGACTGGCGAGGATCTGAATAGGCGGGATAAACTGACATGTATAGGAAACGATAAGCAAGGCGCTGAGCATCCTCGAGGTAGCCGTAGCGCTCGAGTCCTACCCAGGTCATAATCTGGTGCGGAGGCCTTTGAAGGGATTAATGACGAGTTCAACGTCATTAAGTTAAGGACTCACCAAGCGTAAGGATAGTCCCACTGTCGATTAGGACGATCTAAAGAGATTTTCCCCCGGGACTCCTCAGTACCCGAGACTAACCCACCGAGAACCTCGAACTTCTTGAGCGTCTCAGATCTAAAGCATACATAGTCAAACTTCGTCAATAGAGGCAATCAAGGTCGTTGGCGACTTACATGAGCTTCCACCCTTGCTCTTCGCTTGCGCATCCAGCCCATAGAGGCCAAAATGCTGTGGCGCTCTCATAGAGACTCTGCTTCTCTTGCACGGTATCATAATCAAAATACAAGCTCTTGCTCTCGTTCCAGCAGTACTTGTCGATTACGTCCCGGCGAAATTCAGCGCGAGCGAACCACTCCGCACTCGTCTGTGGGCGCGCAAGGGAGCTTTCGCGGTGCGGGTTTGCGTACGCCTCGACGCTCGGGGGAAACGGTGCAAGATCAAAGGACTCCTCAAGCTCAAGCTCGTCGTCAAACACCTCGCGGATCGCAGTTGCAATGTCGACCTCGTATTTGTAGAGGAGAGATTGCAGGTCGATCGTACCGAGATTGGCGCACCGCTTCTCAAGGCGATAAGTCGTGTCGTGTCCAGACTCGCGTACGGCGCGGTCATGCAAGAAATACTCGTCAAGCCCGGGTTCACCGATGGTGCCATTGTTGTATCTTTCACTGAATTCATTGATCGAGAGTCCATGCTTCGCCGCATATGGCTCGAGGATGTGCGTGAAATGTGTAGCCTCTGTCTCAGGAGGGATGCCCACGCCTTCAGGACGGTAGCGCGAGAGGCCCGTCTTGGGATCTATACGTGGTTCCGCAACCCAAATGGTGTGATACTCTTTGATGGCAGCCTGAATCGCGCGCTTAAGCCACTGGCGGTTCGCCTCGAGATCCGACCGATCTAATTGGTTGTAGATCTGAAGGGCCATGTCGGTGAGGAACGGCGGCTGGGAACGTGCGAGGTAGTAAGAGCGGCTGCCGTTGAGTATCTTGTTGTAGTGCTTGATCTCAAAGATGAAGTGTTCTACAAGGCCTTTAGCCATCTGGACTTGGCCATCAACGAGAAGTCCGAGGGAGATGAAGTAGGAATCCCAGTTGTATAACTATGAACGGCCGATTAAGAGTGTGCGGTGATGAGGAGACGGATTCACGGACCTCGTTGAAACGAGCGCCAGGTACAATAAAGGGGACGCCCTTGAGGGTCCTGCCGCCACGTCCATCATCAACTTCGTTCATGGCGAGAGCCAAAATGCCAGGTTTGCTATTCAGACTCTTGACAAAATGTGGGTCGCCGGGGTTCGGGGGAAGCACTTGGACATCAAGGTTAAGGTGTGGCTTCTCAGACGCGATCCTTCGATAGTAATCAACCATGGCAGGCTCGCGATGTGGAACATAGATTCGCGGTTGAATACGACCTGTTCGGTTCTTAGGATCGGCACAGATGATTTCGAGGCCGTCACCGTCGATGCGACGGGTGAGGGAGTGCCAGAAGGAATTCTTGATCATGCGAGACAAACGATCGACCGGATTCTCGGTAAGACGAGCCTCGTCGAGGACTATCCTCTTCCTGTTGTGATCACGGGCTAAAGCGAGTTCTTGAAGGAGGTTCGACAGCATGTAAGTGCCCTTTAGAAAACGTAACATGAGCAGAGGAGGGATGGGATGGGATGGCAAAATAACGCACGCGTATATCGAAGGTCTTGAACCCATTGCTAGTGGCCGTACCAAGGGAGAGAATCTTGGGACCAGCATCAGTGATACTGATTTGGAAATCACCGTCTGTGTCTTCCTGTTCGAGGACAAGACGGATGGTTTCCTCGACATCGATGAGGAATCGGCGTGGAGCAGAGCGGCTCTTCTCATCGTGGGACATTCTACGTTGCTTGATATGCCAATCATCCTCAAAGACAGGGCGTTGGGGAGCATGTCCTGTTGACTAGAATGGAAGTCAACGAGGACGGAAAAACGCACAAAGAAAGTCCCGTACAGCGCTATATGTTCTGGAGCGGCTATGGTACTCAGTTCCTCCGTAGTACACGGATGGGTCGGCATCGACAGGACGTTGTTCATGGAGCGGATCGCCAACAAAGTTCATGCCCGGCGGGTGGTTAAGGGGTGGAGCCATGGTCTAGAGAAGATATGGGGAAGGGGAGTATAACGATCTAGAAGTGCGGAGAAGAAAGAATGAGAAGGTGAGACACGACACAATGGAACGTCCGAGCAATGAGCGATGATTTGTCAAAGAACGGGAATGACGGTGCCCGGGAACAAGGTGTAATCGGGGATGGAGAGGCGAAGCTGTGGTCTGTGACGGTATCCTTAGGACAGTTAGATGATGTTGGGGGCAGTTGAGACACCTTTTGGTAGGGACTGAGCTGATACGATCTCGTTACAGTCTGGGCCGCCCGCCTTTTGGCCATGCCCACTCCTCCTCCCCCAGCATCCTTTGACACGTTCACATGTATGCGTGTCTGCAGCTTTTCTTATTTTCAATTTTATTATCGTGTACCCGCGTTGTGTCTATCGACTACCATGAGTCCTCAGCTTGAGGACTCTTAACCGCTTACACGATCCGCTATTGCAAATAGGCCTCATGGACTTAAACGTTTACCTCCCGCCAAACATCGTCCGCTTCCTGTTCCAATTTTGAGATGAGCGTCACATTCTGGCAGGTTCTCGTCGCCGCTCTACTCTCGTCCACCCTTTATGTGCTGTTGCTCATCAAACGAAAACGAAAATACCCATTCCCATTCCCTCCCGGTCCCAAGAGCCTCCCGCTGATCGGAAACCTACGTGATGTCCCTTTCAAGTATCAATGGCTCACGTATGAGAAGTGGGGACGGGAAATAGGTATGGCGCAAATTTCGTTAACCTCATCGTGCCGAGCATTCATCATCCAGCACTTAGGATCAGATATCATTCATGTAGAACTCTTTGGGTCGCATTTAGTTGTCTTAAATTCCGAGAAGGCCGCGAATGATCTTCTCGAGAAGCGATCATCCATATACTCTGATAGGTGCGGCTGTTTTCACCTCGTACCCATCCCGGCTTATCACCTCACCCCTATCAGACCTCAACTAAAGGCCATGACCGAGTTGTGAGAAGAGGTTCCATATTGATAACAGGTTGTTTCCGCTGATGTCTGTAGACTCGATGCAGGAAATTGGGTCCTCACGTTATTCCCATATGGCAATAGGTGGAGGGTATGGCACAAAGCATTCTATTCACACCTTCAGCCAATCGTGGCTCGTCAATACCACCCAACTGAATTGAAATCCGCTCGACAACTGTTGTTGGACCTATTGGACACTCCGGAGGATTTCGTGCAGCATATCCGCTAGTGTGTTAGGATTCGCTTTTGATCGGCGATCCTTCTGAGCGATATCCTTAGCATGGTCGGTCAGGTCACCTTGTCGATTTCGTATGGCATTGTTACAGTCTCACGGGATGATCCAAATATCGCTCTTGCGGAAGCCGCACTTCAGGGCATAGCGGTGGCTCAAATCAAGGGCCGCATTTTCAACTTGGCGCCAATACGTAAGCAAAGCTTCGGGTCTCTCCACTTCGTTCTTGCCAGCAATCCTGAGCTTCTTTGTACAGTCATGCACTTGCCATGGTGGTTCCCAGGTGCTGGGTTCAAGAAGGAGGCTAACACGTGGAAACAAAAAATTGTTCGATGCCGTGATGAGATATATGGATCTGTCAAGAGAACGCTGGTACGCATCACTCTCCCGGTCCAGGCGTTTCTCACCATGGACTAGGAAGGAAATAGGGCGGTGCCCTCAATCGCCGCATCAATGATCACAGGACTTTCCGAAGATTCAAATGAAGAAGCAATTCTCATGGCAAAAGCGCTTCCTGCAAACCTTTATCTCTGTAATATATTTATTTTATTTCATACCTTACCTATGAGGCTAAGGTTCCTTGTCCTGGCTCGTTCAGCGGGTATCGACACTGTACGCTCGACTAAACTCGAAGTCTGACTTCTAACCCACCCATCTTTTAGACGTCGGCTGCCCTCCAATCTTTCGTGCTCGCGATGGTTCTGTACCCCGAAGTACAAAAGCGTGCTCAGGAGGAGATCGATTTAGTATTGGGCCATGGCCACCTTCCCGATTTCGGGGATGCGGATGCCCTGCCTTACGTCAAAGCGGTGATGCACGAAGTGCTGCGGTGGAGTCCTCCAGGTCCATTCGGTCAGAGGGCTTGTGAAACTTAAGTTTCGCTGCCCACTCATGTGGTCTTTCCTCTAGGTATTCCTCACCGCTTAACCGAAGACGACGTCTACAATGGCTCTTCCATACCGTCTGGGTCGCTGGTCTTTGCAAATATATGGTGTGCCCCAAGGTTTTCTTTCCTTTTCAATATCTCACTGTAAACGACTGCTAGGGCCATCATGCATGATCCCGCCACATACAAAGAGCCATCGAAGTTCAAGCCTGAGCGTTTCCTGGATCCTGTGACACCGGCGCCGCTTCCTGACACCGCGTTCGGGTTTGGGCGCCGCCTCTGTCCAGGCCGCTTCTTTGCACGAGATGTGATGTGGGCGGGGATGGCGAGCATGCTCGCAACGTTCGAGTTTCTTCCCGCGACGGATGCCGCAGGGCGTCCTGCGCCGCCCGCACAAGAGTTCAGCCATCTCTTGGCCTCGTGAGTCTTTCACCGATCCTTTTCCCCCATGGGGCCCAATGGAAGCGGGTCCACTGGGAAACTTCTTATTGACGATAACTTGGCTGCACCTGTTGTGACAGGGCTCCGATTCCCTTCAAGTGCACAATCAAACCGCGGATTTCGAACTTAACGGAAACATTGCTTGCGGCGCTTCAAGACTGATTACCTTTCGTATGTATCTGCGTGTTTGTGACTCATCTGCACGTGTCTCAGCGAGAGCTCTTGTGTAACGAAAACCTGGTGGCCCTTCCAAGTCTGCCAATCCGTTAACATGATTCTCCTCTCCCGCTCAAGGATCGTCCCCCTGTTTCTCCGTAACCATGGTATAGCACTCGTAGATCGCCAGTGTGTACGAATTTGAACGCTGACTTCAATAATACATTTGGACGTCCTACCTCGTTCTCGTACTCTTTCACCCTAAGCCTCCCCCTTTGACAGCTAAGGTCTGTGGCCAGTGGTCCTTGTGAATGACCGGTCGCCCCTGTAGTCAGTGTAAGTCCCGCAATACATCATCCAAGTATAGGTATAGCCCCTTAGGTGCTGCTTGCCCCTCAAGTTGCCTATTGTACTCGCTCTCATGCTTTGGTTATCGTGTGTGAGTTGTAGTTGTGTAATATCATTCATAGTCCCACGTGACGAACTCGGACGCGACATGTCGAAAAAAGCAAAGCTATGGCTGGCAGTCGTAAGTGCTGCTGTGATTTTAGCCGTTCTCTCGAGCCCTTCATCAGTTTGGTAAAGACTGAGGGATCTAGAGTCTGTATGAACACCATCAAGCGTATCCGCGTCGGTACATGTCGCATTTGATTCGGTGCGTAAAGGGAGGCATAGTACATAGCAGAGTGGACGTCGAGTTACACCGTTACATGAAACCGATCTACAGAAGCGAGCACGGGATTTAACAAAATAAATTTTACATCTGGCCTGGATGTTCGAAGTCGACCGATCCTCCCCAACCGTAGTAATAGGAAGCAGCGGTGGGTAGTGACTTTCGTATTGTGTAAGGTCTTCCGGGCCCTTGTTCGCAAAGTAGCTCGTGGCTGTTCTGTTTCAATGTGCTCTAAACGAAGGTATTACTAGCCACTTACCTTCAACGCAAGGCGCGCTGAGACAATAACGGTGGGATCATCGACTGTCCGAACCGTAAGGCCTCGTCAGATGCAGTCCGGCCTTCGATATTTCTAATTTCTATGTCTGCCCCCCGTTCGAGCAGTAGCTGAACCAGCTCGACGTAACCACCTGCCGACGCCATATGTAACGGAGACCAGCCATTCTGCTCCTTTGAGTTCACATTGGCGCCGTGGTCAATCAGCAACCGCGCAATGTCTAGATGTCCGTTTAGCAATGCATAATGCAACGGAGTCCACCCAAACGTGTTCCGGGGATCCGCGTCCGCGCCACTCTTGATTAACACCTTCGCGACCTCGAATTTTCCATTAAATGATGCCATATATAACGGACTCTCCTGGTCTTCGTTGCATTCGTTTACATTTGCCCCGTGGTCAAGTAGCCACTGTACGACATCAACATTCCCTTCTTCAGATGCCGTATGCAGCGAAGTTGTTTGGATGTCCACATCGTCTTCAGCTGATGAGGGCACAACATCTGGAAGCGAGTTCCGAGATGCTGGATCGATGTCATCCCAATCCACTCCTATGCACGCGGCTAGGAAACTTGCGACCTCCCACTTCCTGTTTTCAGACGCAATGTCTAAGGGTGTCCTATCGTCTCCGTTTCTCGCGTGGAGATCCGCCCCTGAATCGAATAAAAGTTTTACGATGTCGAGATGCCCATGGTGGGCGGCCTTGTGCAAAGGAGTCCACCCAGAGTTATCTTGGGCATGCGGGTTCGAGCCGTTTTGGAGGAGTAGTCGCGCAATCTCAAGATGGCCAACACCGGAAACTAGAATCAATGGAGTTTCATCTGCAATGGTCTTCTTATCGATTTCTGCACTTGACTGGATCAACAACTCTACGATGCTGAGATGACCCTCAGCTGATGCGATATGCAGTGGAGTCGAGAGGTCGGCTGCCTGTGCATTTACACTGGCATTGTGGTGAAGTAATTCTTGGATAATATCCATATGCTGATGTTGTGACGCTGCATGTAAAGGAGTCCAGCCATCATTTCGACGAGAGTCGATGGCCGCGTCACTCTGGATCAACAGCCGCACGACGTCCAGATGTCCCCATCGCGATGCAGCGTATAGTGGAGTCCAATCATCGATTTGACCGGAGTCGATTGCTGCACCACTCTGGATCAATAGCTGCACGACGTCCAGATATCCGTATCGCGACGCAGCGAATAGTGGAGTCCAATCATCGATTTGACGGGAGTCGATTGCTGCACCACTCTGGATCAATAGCCGCACGATGTCCAGATGTCCATATCGTGACGCAGCGTATAATGGAGTCCAACCATCATTTTGACGGGAGTCGATTGCTGCACCATTCTGGATCAATAGCTGCACGACGTCCAGATATCCGTATCGCGACGCGGCGAATAATGGAGTCCAATTATCGTTTTGACGGGAGTCGATTGCTGCACCACTCTGGATCAATCGCCGCACGACGTCCAGATGTCCATATCGCGACGCAGCGTATAATGGAGTGTAACCATCGATTTGACGGGAGTCGACTGCTGCGCCACTCTGGATCAATAGCTGCACGACGTCCAGATATCCGTATCGCGACGCAGCGAATAGTGGAGTCCAATCATCGATTTGACCGGAGTCGATTGCTGCACCACTCTGGATCAATAGCTGCACGACGTCCAGATGTCCATATCGTGACGCAGCGAATAATGGAGTCCAACCATCATTTTGACGATGGTCGACTGCTGCGCCACTCTGGATCAATAACCGCGCGATTTCCAGGTGTCCAAATCGTGATGCGGAGAACAATGGAGTCCATCTTCCGTTATTACAGGCGTCCACAGCGGCTCCGTGCTGCAGAAGTATCCTTGAAATATCGACTTCTCCCACCATTGATGAAATCAACAAGGGGGTGTCTCCCTGCGAGTCCTCTGTGTCCGCATTCACGTCTGCATGGTGTTCAAGTAAGAACACCACGACATCGCGACGTCCGTCCCTTGATACCAGGTGCAATGCCCTCGATCCAAACTCGTCCAAGGTTTCCACGTCCGCTCCGTTTTCAATCAGTAGCGACGCGATCTCGAAATCTTCTTTCGCAAGCGCAGCGCGCAATGCGGTGGTATGGTAGCCTCCCACTTTATTAATGTCTTCAGGACGGGTAGCGATCAAGTGCTCAACAACGCCACGGAATCCACAGAGTATGGCGTAGTATAGCGGGGTTGATTCTGGCCTCGTCGGGTACGATGTGAACATGTGGGTTTTAAGAGGATAATCGATGTCGTAAATCCAAGTCCATGTTACAAACGATGGATTGTCTACGTCAAATAGACGCGTCACTGAGTCCTGGATCCTTGAAAATACGCCCTCGAATTGGCAATGATCCACCCAGTGCTGCGCGGCGTAGACAGCAAATGGTAAGTCCTCGATCGTCTTTTTGTCGACCCGATCGCCGAGATGAAATAGAATGCTGAGAGATGCCTGCGCAAGAATCATATGTGCAGACATGGAATCAATGTGATATTGGGAGACGTTCGTTTCTGCCTCGGTAATGCGGTCTGATGTCAGAAACTCCTTGACGGAGAAGTGCGAGAACTGCACGATTCGTAATCCATCGACGTTGGTGATGTCAATAAGACTAGAACATGCAGAGAGAACAGCTTCATAGGGGTTCTCTATCCGCCAATCGACATGATAATCGGGAACATTTGGGGAGCCAAAACGCATAGCAAGGACCTCTGCGAGCTCTTCGACACGAAGAGGGCGAACAGATACTGCAAGACATTCAAACAATTTATGAGCGAATCTTCGCTTTCCCTTTTCAATGTTTGACAGAATCCGTTCATATGTTTCATCCAGTGTTGCAGGTAATTCCTCGAGAGCCTCCCGGAGACTTGCAGGAAAACACTGGCGCAACATATCCAGTTGACAAACAACCCATCGAAACCTGCGTCGTTACATCAATGACTCCAGTGACGTCACTATGGGATCGTGATTACTTACATGCCATCTGCCTTTGCTGACAGAGTATCACTGACTAGCTGCTTGTCCTCTGACCTCCATCTCCGCATCTTTCTGTCTGTTAGGACAACAGCCCTGATGTAGTCAAGGATGTCCTCTTTTTGTCCACTTTCGTCGTGAAGAGACATCTGGTGAGATGTGAGCGGTTCTACAACACTTTTGATATCGATCTCTGGGCGGCTGGTAACACAAATCCGCAGATCCGGAAGGTTCAGATCCACGAGTTCTTCCAAGAGATCCAGCACCTTTTCTCGGGCAGTTTTTGGAAATCCAGATGAATTCGGACACTCGTCCAGCGCGTCCGCTATAATGTATACTTTTCCTTGACCGGGAAGTGCAAGTACATCCTTGAGGCACCGGATGAGGTCAGTATCACTGGGCTGTCGAAAGCCATTATCGTGTGCGGCATGCAAACTTGAGAGGATGTCGTAGCCACGATGGGATCGAGTGCAAAGCTGGATCAGGAGGGAGGAGAGCAAGCCACGACGATCCTGCTTTCCAACGTCCTTGAAATCGAAGTAATGATATGCGGCTGATGCCAATCCAGTGGCGCATATTCCTTGAACGTCCTTTATGATCGAAGAACTGGTAAATAATATCAGCTTTGTTAACAAAAATCAACTAGTCTTGTACCATAAGACGCTTTTCCCTGATCCCGCTACGAATCCAGAGTCAATCAGTAACAACGATAGGGGGAATTCAGGAAGCCCATACGTTTACCGTGGATCCATAAAACTGAACCTGTCGTCTTCCATTCGTTGTATACAGCGCTTTGAATGAACCACGTAGCGGTCTCAGAGTGATGAGTTTCACGGGCATTGTTATGATTAATCGAAGAGTCTGGGGGAGCAAGCCACTTGTGGACCTTTTCTTGAAGTTGGCCACCTGAGGTAGATTTAGCCTGGCTTCAGTCTTGATGACAGCAGGACATAACAAACGTTTGATATTATTCAGATCTTCCACTATTTCTTGCATCGTAACTAGCGTGGTGGTGTCGTGATCAGCCACAGACTCTTGCCTTCATAAGAAAAACATACCGAGAGCCATTTGCATGTTATCTGTTGATGCCTTTCCATCTAAGTTAACAAATATTCAGTATGGTATGAAAGAGGTGCAAGACTGATGATATCGCTTACCGTCCATGACTGTCTTCATATTACTGAATAGGCTGTGTACGACTTGCATGGTCTGAGCAGCAGTCATCCGAGACTCCTCCATCGTAAGTCTGTCTAGCCTCTGCAGGACCGCCTCGATATCGTTATCTCCTAGGAACTTCTTTGCAAATTTCCCTTTGTCATGCTTAGCTGAAGGGTAAAGTATCAGCGAGGGAATACGCACTGAATCGCCCATGCTTTATCTGCTGCGTTGCCAGAGCGAGCACTCCGAGTAATTCAACCATGATCTTCACCAATATCTCTCCGACGGCGAAGGGGACCTCGGTGAATATATTGAGTCGACAAAGGTAGTGTTCAAAATACTCAAAGAGATCCACGAGGGCGTCATAGCTCGAGCTAACTCCTTTAGCTGCCTGGAACACTTGAACGTCAGTACTGCTAGATAGAACGGACCAAGAGAAAGAGACGCACTGCGAGTAGTAGGCCCACACCGGCAAATATTGCCTTCGCTGGTGGAAACGTCTGCAAGAAGTTGGACGGTTGGATAACGCACAGATAAAAAGTATCGAATTGGCACGCCTCACAAGACCAATACCCTCGCCGAGGACGCCATTGGAAAGTCCAAGCAGGATATCAATCGTCGACTTGAGCGGTCTCATGAGCCGAACCTTCCAATCTCCATTTCGATATTGTTCGAATGCATGCGCTTGGTCACGGAGAGTATCGAGTATGGCTTCGGGAGAGTGGCATGCCTGGAGAGTGGCAGCGAGAGGGTGGGTTGTAAGGTCGGTCCCAGTCTTCTGGGCATATTCCTTTAAGGCAGCATTGAAGATGGCTCCGATTTGTGAAGATCCGAATGAATTGAGATGAGAGGAGGCCATAAAGGTGATGGAAAGCGAATGAGAGGAAGATCAATGGGTGGATAATGGTGGCCATCCCAAGTTCGTTTGCTGGCATCAGCAAATTAAAATCTCACAAAGTCTCATGAGTTGACATACTCGTGAGTAGTCTTTGACATTCACGACGGGCAGGAAGGGATAAGTCGACTCCGCTTATAGTCAACTCAGTGGATAATAAAAGTAAAATATTTCAAGTGCTGAGTAGGCTCTGTTGCGGCCACAAATTATATTACATAAGTAATGACCTTAGTTGAGCACGAAAAATGTGACAAAAAAGGTTAAATATGGAGAGTCTACTCATTCCGGCACAACTTTTACCCAGGCTAGGGTAAAAGTTGTGCCGGAATGAGTAGACTCTCCATATTTAACCTTTTTTGTCACATTTTTCGTGCTCAACTAAGGTCATTACTTATGTAATATAATTTGTGGCCGCAACAGAGCCTACTCAGCACTTGAAATATTTTACTTTTATTATCCACTGAGTTGACTATAAGCGGAGTCGACTTATCCCTTCCTGCCCGTCATGATTTAGCGGTGGGTTGAATTACCATAAAAGGCGATTGTGTCGGCAAGAGAATCGGGACTTCAATCACGCGTTAACGGATGTCATTTAGTTATATAAATGAGTTATTAAAAAGATAACTCCATCCCTTTTTCCCTACCAAAAAAAAAAGAAATGCAATCTCATTTCCAATTGATTGGCATGCCATCTGCACCATCCACCCATTCTGGCCTGAGTGCCCCTTACCTAGTATCTCTCTCACAGGAGATCTCATTATTGCATGATCTCACATGTAGCCTTGAAAATGCTAATCAAACAGCAGAGATCATTGAGGCCACGTGGGCCACCAAATACAGTTTGGCAGCCACAATCAATGTAATTCAAGGTTCCAAGGTCTTACCTGATAAGGAAGTGATTGCGCCCAATCAGAAAACGTGGACAGAGACAGCCGAGCATATGGGTGTCAAACTCAAACAGGGCCCAAAACAATGGACCAGTCTCCCTGATGCATGGGGACTGACAGTGCAAAGCATTGGCATCACAAAGAGAAAGCACTGCCATGTTCACGATGATCCGTATGCCAGGGGCAAACAGTTGGGCAAGCGTGCCAAGCCCGATGCAACATCTGCCGCCATGAATGCGCACACACGTGCCCTCAGGGAACTGTCATCCCTCCCTCAGAACCCCCCTCCCTCTGATGCCACTGCCTCCCTTGCACCAGGTCCCTTTGGACTCACACCACTGCCTCTAACAGCCTCAACTGCTGCTGTTCCTTACAATACAAAATCTTTTTTTGTATCATTTTAATTTATTTGTCTAATAGCTAATAAATAAGTCATTGAATATGTAATTGAGAAATGATTTGGTGTCATTTAAATGCATGATTGATGCACCGATTCTCTTGCCAACACAATTGCCTTTTATGGTAATTCAACCCACTGCGAAAAGAATGCAACTCTTGTGAGTTGTTCCTGAGTGGCATGAGTGTCATGGTAATGAGCTGTGTCAGTTCACAAGCGTACAGACAAGTCAATAGTAGAGATGTGTTCAAGAAACAGGCCGATTCCCATGTATAAAGAGTAAGGATCCCTGCAGCGGTCGAAGTGTTTTATGCTAAACAGGTTATGGCCAATAGACCCTTCCTACTATGACTCGGTCCATTGAGAAGCTAGGGTAAGTTTGTAAGGGATAGTCTAGGGCTGGTTCCACTAGCTATATGCGTTCAAGTCTGTCGGAGACCTTGAACAACACAGAGAGAGAGTAGAGGAAGGTAGGTCTTAAAGGAGGAGAGCTCTTCTCAGTGGAGTGAAGAGAGACTCTTAGGGAAGGAAGGGATAGGTAGAGTAGATGGTGGTTGGTGTGTGTGAAGAGTTGATAAAATGGAGAGGTGGATGTGGTTTGAGGATTAGGAGTTAGGTGGGTTTGAGTTGCAGGTGAATATGTTGGACAAGAGTAGGTTGGATTCTACAAGAGACCAAGCTTAGTGTCAAGACTCACTGTTGAACTATCCAGTTCAAGAGCGAGGGATAAGCTCGGAGACGAGTCGATAGACGTCCAAGACTGCGTGGGCAAGAAGTAGAGTCCAGAGTAGTAACAGATACCAGAGAGGTATTGTTACTGTGAGAGTCGAGCAATCACGCAGGGAAGAGGCCAGGATAGTCACAAGGGGACGGTCCTTAAAGGAGTATCCCAGGGTTGGAGAGTGCTGTAAACAAATGGACAGTCTGAGGACTGTCCGCTACTTTATTGAGCGCTTATATACTACAAGAGAACTGCTAAATAGGGAACAAGTCATAACCTTGTTATCAAGCACAATAGAGTGATGAGTAAGAAGTCGGAGGACGCTTACTGAGCATGCTCGGTCATGCTCAGTAAGCTGCTGAGTAAGAAGACTCTTCTTGATGAGTAAGAACTTCCACTGTCCACGTGTTTACTACTTTAGTGCACGTGTAAGCACCTGATTCATTTCTTGTTAGTTAGTTTAGGGCCGGTCATTTGAGGACTTGTAGTTTGGTTAGGGAATGGTGTCATCTTATAAGGCCCTTATATAGTTCTATTAGGGTCCTTAGAGTCGACCCTAATAGAACTATATAAAGGCCTTATAAGATGACACCATTCCCTAACCAAACTACAAGTCCTCAAATGACCGGCCCTAAACTAACTAACAAGAAATGAATCAGGTGCTTACACATGCACTAAAGTAGTAAACACGTGGACAGTGGAAGTTCTTACTCATCAAGAAGAGTCTTCTTACTCAGCAGCTTAATGAGCATGACTGAGCATGCTCAGTAAGCGTCCTCCGACTTCTTACTCATCACTCTATTGTGCTTGATAACAAGGTTATGACTTGTTCCCTATTTAGCAGTTCTCTTGTAGTATATAAGCGCTCAATAAAGTAGCGGACAGTCCTCAGACTGTCCATTTGTTTACAGCACTCTCCAACCCTGGGATACTCCTTTAAGGACCGTCCCCTTGTGACTATCCTGGCCTCTTCCCTGCGTGATTGCTCGACTCTCACAGTAACAATACCTCTCTGGTATCTGTTACTACTCTGGACTCTACTTCTTGCCCACGCAGTCTTGGACGTCTATCGACTTGTCTCCGAGCTTATCCCTCGCTCTTGAACTGGATAGTTCAACAGTGAGTCTTGACACCACGCTAACCTGGCTCACTACTGGCTCCCCCACAAAATAAACCGAAGGATTGCCGGATACATCTCAACACTCGCGGATTACCACTTTGAAATCCACCACAAACCCGGAATCTCCAATCGTGCGGACGCTCTCTCACGACGACCTGACCACAATGATGGGTCAGGAGATAACCAAAACATCACAGCACTCCCTGACAAACTTTTTATTCGCACACTTCATACTGAGGACCTCTATACTCAAGTACTAACCGAACAAAGAAAACGGAAGACAGACCTCCTCATGTGGAAGATCAAGCATGGTCTTCAAGAAGAAGAAGATGCACTATTCAAAGATGGAAAGTTGGTAGTACCGTATCAAGAGCCCCTTTTACGGAAGATCTTGCATACCTATCACAACAGCGTCCTTGGGGGGCACACAGGAAATGCCCGAACCTTGTATTCAATCCAAGAATCCTTCTGGTGGCCAAAAATGGCCTACTTCATACGGGACTACATTTGAGGGTGTGCCACCTGTCAAGCCAACAAGTCCTCCACACACCCAATTCGCCCCCCAATTTACCCCATTCCCCCAGAATTTCAAAGACCCTTCCAAACTATTGCCATTGATTGGATTGTTGACCTCCCACTATCAGAAGGGAACAATGCCATTATGACCATCACCGACCATGACTCCACCAAGGCAGCCATATTCATACCCTGCCGTAAAGACATGGGAACTCTGCAAATGGCCAAGCTATTTTTACGTTACGCCTTCCCATGGACTGGAGTTCCCTCCAAGATTATCTCCGACCGTGATTCCCGCTTTACCTCCAACTTGTTTCAAGAAGTTTCCCGAGTCCTCGGGATCAACCAAAATTTAAGCACTGCCTACCACCCCCAAACTGATGGACAATCAGAAAGGACCAATCAGACCTTAGAAATGTACCTACGCATCTACACAGGAGAGAAGCAGGAAGAATGGGCGCACTGGCTCCCCATAGCTCAATACCATTTTAACGCCCACAAATCTACTACCACCAAAAGAACCCCTTACGAACTCCTCATCGGGTTTAATCCTCAAGGACTTGGCACCCAACTCAAGTCCAAGTTCCCCGGGATCCAAGAACGACTCCAAGCACTAAAAGACATGAGGGAATCGGCACAAGAAGCAATGAAAAGAGCACAGAATAACTGGATCAAGGAAACCAAGTTCAAAGGTTTCGAAGAAGGACAGAAAGTTTGGTTGGAAGGCACTAACTTAAAAACTCCCCATCAGTTTCATAAGTTCCGCCCCAAACGATTCGGCCCTTTTACCATTACCAAGCGAATCTCCCACATCGTTTACCAGCTCCAATTACCACCCCAATGGAACATCCACAATGTATTCCATGCCTCCCTCTTATCTCCAGTCACCGAAACAGCTGAACATGGACCAAACTTCCCTGAACCACCACCTGACCTTCTCTCGGGAGAATATGAAGTTGAAAAGATTACCGCCCAATGCCTCCATAGAAACCGACTCCAATACAGGGTCCGGTGGAAAGGGTATTCCACAGCAGAGGATACCTGGGAACCTCTCTCAAACCTTAAAAACGCTCAAGACACCATCACCATGTTTCACCTCCAACAACCCACCAAACTCCGTACCATGACCACCACTAACTCTGATCCCGCAGAATCCCATCACTCAGATGAAAATCTGGACGATTTAGAACATCAATTCCAAACACTTACGATACAACAACATACATTACTCCCCCGAATTAACTCACGTAACCCCCCTTCTTATTCCGTTAACGACCCCGCTATCCCCAACTGCGGATATACAATTTTCAACTTAGCTGCCAGAGAACAACTCTTCTCCGGAATTCTCTCTCCTGGCGACTTCCGCGGTTTTCAATTACTTATGACGGACCCCCATTTCTCTGAGTTTCATCTATCCGTACGAAGAGCAGTACTTACAGATTTAGTATGGAACCATATCACACGCTCAGCCTAGATAAATACCCCCACCCCTTCCGAGTGGTCAGCCTGGCACCACGAACACGCTACCTCTACTTACAACACCCCCATGTTGTCCCCCGCCTCTAACTCATCCCCCCTGCCTATCCTCACTCCTTCCCCCACTATCAAACAAGAACCCCTCTCGCCTGAAATTATTCAGCATATCATCGACCAACGAACCTTCATCGTCCCAGATGAAACCGAAGTCCAAGACCTTGCCGCTACTCTCAACCCACTCGCCATCCGAGAAGGCACACCTTCGCCAACCCCGACCCAAACAGACCCCACTCACCCCGGCCCCCCTTGGTTCATTTACGAACCTTACACGCATGTTCCACCTTTCTACATTTACGTTAACGGGCGAAAGCACCTACTACCATACTTACGTGTTGCCTTATATAACAACGAACCCATGCTTTTAGGAACTATGGGTCAAGGAGAACCCACTTACGGAGAAAAGCTCGTCGCCCGGCCCGTTACCTCTGCCCCTCATCCCTCTGTCACTGCCTCTGACCTCCGCCTCCTCATTGAGGACCACCCCTTCCACTTCGATGCTGCCCAAGCACTTGAAAACCTCCATGACCCTGGTGCTCTTGCCGACGTCTACCGTCTCCGTGTCAGCTCTTTTAAATTGAAAGTCTTGGAGGGCAAACGCGCCTCTATTCAAGGGGCTCTTAGTGTCCTTCAAGGGCAGCTTGCTGACCGACTCCATGAAATCCAGTCCCACACTAAAGAAACTGCCGCCATCCGCAGTCGCCTTCGGGCCAACAACACTTCCGTCCGAGTTCGCCATCAGCTCAATAACTTGATGACGGATGGGGGGCTCACCCACGATGTTGGGCCATATTACTCACTAGCAGGGAGTTACGACAAAATTGAGGACTCGAAGGAACTGTCCATTTCCCCTTCACCGTCCATTCATCCTCCTCTCTCCCTGACCCCTCCCCTCGAATACCTCCCTCCCCGTGTTGTCGACCAGTCCCAAAATGACGCTCCCATGGGGTCACCATCCCACTTCCCTCAAATGTTCTCTGATGACGCCAGTACCCCCAACACCCCTCTCACCCCCGCACGAATGACTAAAGCACAGCGTCATCAACTTCAGAAGTGACAACACGTCTGCAAACACTGCAATACCAGGGGGCATTGGAACAAGGACTGCAACAGACCTCACACTAATTGTAGTGGACAGGTGGATTGTATCCTCAGGAGGACCCATCGGAGCTACAGGGGTTTCTGCCCCAGGGCAATGGGGCCCCAGAGCATGTGGCCAGAAGTCGAGGGCGATGAACTCCGTGAGTCGGGCCCTGAGACCGATTAGTTCGGAGAACTAAGCATGAGGGGGGCATGATGTTATATTTTACCCCCTTATCGGTTTGTTCATAATCCCTCCCCATTATTATTCCTCTTGTTATCTCTGTTCCCGTGGTTACCGTTTCATCCCTTGATAGTGATCCCTTATTGTGTTTCACTCATTGTGTTTCATCTATTGTTGAGCTACTTTTGCTGTTGGTCTACCTTTACTTATTGTTCTGCTTATGGTACTGTACAGCCTCGCTACATACAGTATTTAAGCGCCTGTAGAAGCTGGGGAATGCCCCAAGCTTAGCTTTGTCCCATTTCTTGTTGTTACGAACCAAGGCCAGGCCCTGACCGTAGATGGTCCTATTTCACTCAAGAGAGACCTCTCTCATTTTGCATTACCAACTCCCTTCCGTTTTCTGGGCTATCCCCCTTGCAGTGCAAGATATCGCTATTGCAAAAGCACTATAACACAACCAGGCACCCGTTTCCTAATCGGGTAATCATCGCGTGGCAGCCACATGGCCACCCAACCACCAAGGACCCGAAACAGCGGCACAAACTCTTAGAAACTGTTGCATAAATCATCTGACGTCATCCAGGCTCCAATGACATCATAGCTGACTGAGCAACTCCACAGTGACCTCATAGGCTCACTAAGCACTCCACAGTGACATCATAATGATGTCATCACTCCACAATGATCAGTAATGCGCTCAGTAAGCCTGAAACTTGACACAAGCAAGTTTATGCCTCTGTAGTCCTATTGGATGGTACCAAAGAGTCTAGAATAGTCCCAGGTCTTTGTAATCGACCCTGTACACTGTATATAAGCCCCAATGAAGCATGGCAGTCGTCAGACTGTCCATTTGTGATACTCTCATACTCCTGGGTACTCCCCTGCGACCACTCAGTTTAAAGACTTCCCTCGCTTCCAAGGTACTCTTCAACGACCGCCTTGTCTAAAGCCCCTTCGCTGCACTGGCCTCCAGTCTTCGCCTCTGCCTCTTGCAACACCTACCAGTCCCCATCTGGTACCTCCTCGTCGTTTGGCTCGTCCTCCTGTTCAACGCCGCCTTCGCTGCGTACCATCTGTTCCGACCTTTGCCCACCTGCTCCTGAGTCCTTAGTGATCAGCAGTACGTGTCTTGACACTTGTCGCATCCCCTGCCCTGTACTCTCTCTCAAATCACAACCTTGCTTGTGCTGGCCTACACCTTGCTTGACCTAAGCACACCTCCAGGAACCCTAGTGTTCCTCTTCCTCCTCTGCCTCTCTCTCATTGTCCTCCTCTTCTGTGAAACCAGGAGATCGACTCTGTCTGCGGACTGAGTCATTGTCTGACTCAGCCTTGAGACGCTAAACCTTTGATCCGGTCTCTTTGAGCCGGTCCCACTGAACCCTTGAACCAAGTCACAGGGACTTGGCCCCATTGAACCTTGAGCTAACGCTCTTACGGCCGCGACGCCATAACAAGAGATCATGAGACCAGTAAGTAAAGGGATGTACGAAAGCAAGCAGTCCATAGCAAAAGGTAAGAGGTAAACATAAAAGAAAAATGGTGTAACATTTTCTCGACTTCATATCCTCCTGAAAGGAGATCTGGTGGTGGTTCTGGGAAGTTCGGTCTGTGTTCAGGTGTTTCAGTGACTGGGGAGAGAAGGGAGGCATAGAATACATTGTGGATGTGCCACTGGGAAGGTAAGTGGAGCTGGTAGACAACATGGGAAATTTGTTTAGTGATGACAAAGGGGCCAAACCATTTGGGATGGAACTTCTGAAACTGATGGGGGGTTTTTAAGTTAGTACCCTCCAACCAAACCTTCTGTCCTTCCTCGGAACCTTTGAACTTAGTTTCCTTTATCCAGTTGTTCTGTGCCTTCTTCATCGCTTCTTGAGCTGATTCCCGCATGTCCTTCAGGGCTTGGAGTTGTTCCTGAATCCCTGGGAACTTGGATTTTAGCTGGGTGCCCAGTCCTTGTGGGTTGAAGCCAATGAGTAGTTCATAAGGGGTTCATTTGGTAGTGGTGGACTTATGGGCATTGAAGTGGTATTGAGCTATGGGAAGCCAATGTGTCCACTCGTTTTGTTTTTCTCCAGTGTATATGCAGAGGTACATTTCCAGGGTTTGATTGGTTCTCTCAGATTGCCCATCAGTTTGGGGGTGATAGGCAGTGCTTAGGTTTTGGTTGATTCCCAGGATCCTAGAGACTTCTTGGAACAAATCAGAAGTGAAACAGGAATCATGATTGGAGATAATTTTGGAGGGGACTCCTGTCCAAGGGAAGGCATGTTGTAGAAATAGTTTAGCCATCTCTAAGGTTCCCATGTCCTTTCGGCAGGGTATGAATATTGCTGCTTTGGTGGAGTTGTGGTCAGTGATGGTCATGATGGTGTTATTTCCTTCTGATACAGGGAGGTTGACAATCCAATCAATGGCTATGGTTTGAAACAGTTTCTGAAATTCAGGGGAGATCACGTGAATCGGGGGACGAGTGGGATGTGTGGAGGATTTGTTGGTTTGGCAGGTGGCACAGCCTCAGATGTAATCTCAGATGAAGTAGGCCATTTTTGGCCACCAGAAGGATTCTTGAATTGAGTATAAGGTCCAAGCATTTCCTGTGTGTCCACCAAGAATGCTGTCGTGGTAGGTATGTAAAATCTTCCGCAAAAGGGGTTCTTGATATGGTACCGCCAATTTTCTGTCTTTGAACAACACGCCTTCTTCTTCTTGAAGGCCGTGTTTGGCCTTCCACATGAGAAGATTCAATTTCTGGTTTCTTTGTTCAGTTAATACTTGGGTGTAGAGGTCCTCTGTGTGGAGCGTGCAAATAAAAAGTTTATCAGGGAGTGCCATGATGTTTTGATTATCTTCTGACCTGTCGTTGTGGTCAGGTCATCATGAAAGGGCATCTGCTCGGTTAGCGATCCCTGGTTTGTGGTGGATTTTGAAATGATAGTCTGCAAGCGTGGAGATGGAGATGTACCCTGCGATTCTTTGATTGATCTTGTGTGGAAGTTGGTAGTGAGCAAGGTTGGCATGGTCTGTAAAAATTCTGATGGGGTGTTTGGTCCCTACTAGCAAGTATCGCCAATGTTGGAGTGTGAGAATTAGGGCAAGGAACTCCCTATCCCAAACTGGGTAATTTCTTTCTGCTTCATTGAATGTGTGTGACATGTTACTGATCATTTTCTTCTTTCCCCTTGAATCCTTCTGGAATAGGATTGCTCTGGTGGTGAACTGTGAGGCATCAGTTTCTAATTCATATGGGAGGTCTGGATTGGCAGTGTAAAGTTCAGGGTTGTCACAAACTGCCGATATCAGGGTTTCCAGGGCAGCAGTCGCTTCTGGGGTCCAAAAGAAGGGGGTTCCTTTCTTAATAGTGGAAAAGATGGGGCGGGCTATTTTTGCAAAGTCTTGGATGAATGGTCATTGGTAGTTGAGGGCACCCATGACTTGTTGTACCTGTTTTACATTATTTGGGGGTCTTGGCCAGTTTTTGAGGCCATCCATTTTTACTGGGTCAATTTTGAGCGTCCCTTGGTTGATTCTGAAGCCCAAGAAGTCAATCTCTCTCTGTTCAAAGGCGCACTTGGACACTTTAAGGAAATAAGAATCTCTTTCCAGGAGATCAAGGAATTTGTGCATGATTTGTCAGTGTAGGTGCTCTTCTCTGGACCCTGTGGCTATTGCCACGTTGTGTCACGGTAACTAGCCGTGTCAGTTCACAAGCAGAAAGCAAGTCAATGATAGAGATGTGTTCAAGAAACGGGCTGGTTCCCGTGTATAGTGAGTAAGGATCCCTGCAGCGGTCGAAGTGTTTTATGCTAAACAGGTTATGGCCAATAGACCCTTCCTAGTACGACTCGGTCCGTTGAGAAGCTAGGGTAAGTTTGTAATGGGATAGACTAGGGCTGGTTCCACTAGCTATATGCGTTCAAGTCCGTCGGGACCTTGAACAACGCAGAGAGAGTAGAGGAAGGTAGGTCTTAAAGGAGGAGAGCTCTTCTCAGGAGAGTGAAGAGAGACTCTTAGGGAAGGAAGGGAAAGGCGAAGAGTAGATGGTGGATGGTGTGTTGAGAGTTGATGAAATGGAGAGGTGGTTGTGAGTTAAGTTTGTGAGAGTGAAGTGGGTTGCAGGCGAATATGTTTGGACAAGAGTAGGTTGGATTCTACAAGAGACCAAGCTTAGGGCTTTGGTCACAAAGTACTGAGCTTATATATACAGGAGAAGCGCAGCAATAGCTGCGCTTTGACTGTGCTACTAGTATAGTAGGAGTCATAATAAGTAGGAGTCATAGGAATGAGGCCACGAATGAGTCAGAACCAAGTAACTGTGCTGCACAGTAGGTGCGCAGCATTGCACAGTCGAAACTAAGAAGTGAATATAAATGGAAAGAGAACCAAACAAAGGGAAAGTAACAGCAATCCAGTGTTACCTGGACGTGTATGGATCACATGATAACACAGAAAGGATCACAAGACGTAAGAGATCACAAGACCAGTAAGTAAAGGGACGTACGCAAGCAAGCAGTCCATAGCAAAAGGTAAGAAGTAAACGTAAAAGGAAAATGGTGTAACATCACCCCCCCATCAAGGCCCCTAGAAGTGAGAACGACGACGATAAGGCCGACCTACTTTCCTCCAGGGCTGGTCCGACTTCGCAGATCGTACCCTTTTTGTTTGATGATCTCCTCTGTTGGGACAGTTTGGTCGAATGTGCCCCAATTCACCGCAATGAAAGCAGGATTTTCTGGAGTGACGGGAGGAGATTGGTGGGAGTCTGGGAGAGTCGGATGAGAAGGATGAGCTAGAGAGTCGGAAGGAGTCGGCGGAGGAAGACGAATCGAGTCGCATAAGTTCCTGTAGGCGACTATCATCTTCTTCTTCGTCTGATCTGTCTTGCCACCTGAGGTTGAGGGTAACCCGATTGAGAGTATTGGCGGCGGCAAGGGTTTGTTTGACTTCTCTAAGGTGTCCTTGATGTTCGAGTATTTGGGCGAAGAGGAGGCGTATGGTTTGTCTCCTTTTGAGGATCTCCGCTGTCCTGTACCTGTATGACTTGACTCCTGCTGTGAGTGAGGGGTCGTTGTCGTCCTCAATGGCCCTATTGACGAAGTTCGTGTAAGGCTGGTCAGCGAGGAGCATGTCCCACTGCTCCTCATTGGGGACTGAGATGGGCCAGGCAGCGGGGATTGGTGTGAATACTCGAGAGAAAATGGGGGCTCCCTTGCCAAGGGTAGCGTGGATGAGGGGTTCGGGTCGGGCGTCCAGCTCGACAAGAAACCAGTTTGCCCTGTACATGGTTCCTCCAGGGTACTCAGGGACTGCGAAATCAACAAGGGGGTAGTCCGAGGAGGGGATCCAGTCAGGGCTGGGTTGTGGAAGGCGAGGGGCGTCAAAGAATTTGGCGGCCTCGAATTGTTCGGCAAGGGAGAATGGGGATGGAGTGCGTGCTGGGAAAAGGTCAAGTCCCAGGGCATTGCACTCAGATCCGAGAAGGGTGGAGGAGAGGGAGACGGATGGTGAAAGAGGGGAGAGACAGACTCGGGCGACGGCGTCGTCGTCGTCCTCATCGCACTCGTAGGCAGGAGGGTTCTTGAAGGGTAGAGACCTTCTTGCCAGTTGGGGAGTGGGGGAGGCGATGGCGATCGTCGTCGGCATAGGAAAGAGTGGGGGAAGGGTAGGCGAGAACGGGGGAGGCACAAGTGGGGACTGGGGACGAGGGACAGTAGGCAGGGGATGAGTAGGTTGGGACGGGCGAGGATGGAATATAAACTGGGGATTGAGACATTGGCAGATATGAGAAGAGGTAGAGTTTGAAGGTGAAGAGGGTGGAGAAGGTGAGGAAGTAGTTTGGTAGGTGGAATGGATGAGATGGCAAGCAAGTTGTAGAAGATGCTCTGCCGTCTCGAGTTCTGGAGGAGGGTTTTTATACATGAGCTCGTCCACCCGCAGGGGAATTTGTCTTTGAGTTCAAGTATTCTTTGAGTAGAGCCGGAGCGTGAAGGTCAGCAGAATTGACCCATGAGCGCTCCGAAACCGGGTATCCTTCCCAATGAACAAGGTATTGTGTCCTGCCTCGGTACTTCCTGTCTCCGATGATAGCAGCAATTTCATATTCTTCTTCTCCTTGTACAATGTCAGGTGGTGGTCGGGTAAAAGCTTTGCCGTATGCCCCTGTTTCAGTGAATGGCATGAGAAGATCCACATGAAACACATTGTGGATTTTCATTGATGGGGGCAATTTGATGCGATATGCCACTGGTGTGATTTGTTGTATCACCTCAAATGGTCCATAACGCCGAGGGGCAAGCTTCTTTGATGGGGCCTTGACCACCAGATTACGTCCATCCAGCCACACGAGTTGTCCTTCTTCGAGCTTCCTTGGTTCTTCTGATGGTTTGATACGTTTCAGAAGTTCCTCCTGTGCCCTGGATCGTACCTGTTCCATGATTTTGAGACGTGTTTCAGCCTCTGGAACAGATATATCCATTGTTGTCCATTTGGCAGTTGGATTGAAACCAAGAAGAAGTTCGTGTGGTGTGTGCCTGGTGCCTTCATGTCGCCAAGTATTGTGAGCAAACTCAGCAATAGGAAGTAGTGTGTGCCAATCGTTTTGCCGTCCATTTACGAATTCCCTTAGATAAGTCTCTATCCAGAGGTTCATCCGCTCAGTTTGTCCGTCCTGTGCGTGGGTGAAAGGCGGTGCTCAAATTTTGTTTGATCCCTGTGGCTTTACAGATGGCCCTGGCGAAGTTTCCTTTGAAACGGGGGTCCCTGTCAGAGATGATTCTCTTGGGAATTCCGAACCATGGAAATAGATTAGCCAGGTACTTGATGGCAACGCCCAGACCATCTATGGTTTTATTGCAGGGGATAAACTTTGCGGCCTTTGAGCAGCCTTGATCGACGATGGTAAGAATGGAATCGTATGATCCGGACTTTGGAAGATCCGTGATAAGGTCCATTGAAACATATTGGAAGGGGCCAGCTGATACATTTGTATCAAATGGTTGGAGTGGCGCATGTTTCAGGGTGGTGATGGCTTTAGATTCTTGACACTTAGCGCATCCCTTGACGTATTCTTCCACAAATAGACGGAGTCTGGGTCCTTCGTATTTCCTTCTTATAAGGTCCCAGGTGTTAGCGATGCCAGGGTGTCCTCCCACTGGGGAATCATGGACTTCCTTCAAGACTTCCCGTCGTAAAACGGGGTCATCAGGCAGGTAAGTGCGTAAGGGGAGTGACTTGTGTGAGTAAGCTTTGCGTGCAAAAGCTTCCTGGTTATCGCCAAAGGTACGGTTAAGGGTAGGAGCACGAGCTTCAGGGATGTTTGCCATCTGCAAGTGCTCATTGAAGACATGATCAGGTAGGAGTGTGATAGCTTTATTATGGATGTTTTCTCCTTTGTGATCAGGTCGTCGTGATAGAATATCGGCAACAGTGTTAGACTTTCCAGGGATAGTTGTCAACTTGAAATTGTATTCCTGGAGAAGGGCCATCCACCTTGCTTGACGTGGTGAAAGGTCCTGGGGTTTGCGGAAGTAGGCCAAATTGGCATGATCTGTACGAATAGTTACTTCATGACGTGCCCCAAGTAGCCAGTGTCGATATTCTTTAAGAACAGATACTATAGCGAGTAGTTCTCTGTCATGGATATCGTAGTTCCTTTCTGCTGGTAGTAGGGATCTTGAAAAATATACCAGAGGATGGATACCATCTTCAAATTGCTGAGATATAGTGGCTCCCAGAGCGAAAGAAGAGGCATCAGCATCCACAATGAAAGGTTTGTTGAAGTCTGGGTTGCGAAGAACAGGGTAATGGGTGAAGATATTCTTGAGAATATTGAACGAAGATTCTGTGTAGTTATCCCAGACCCAGGGTTTGTTCTTCTTTGTGAGCCAGACTAGAGGTTGAACGATATCTGAATATTTTGGAATGAAGTTGCGATAGTAATTCCCAAATCCAAGGAAAGAGCGTAGTTCGTGTAGATTGGTAGGGGCTTTCCAATCACGAATTCCTTTGACTTTGATTGGGTCCATCTTGATCATTCCTTTGCCGATAATGACGCCAAGATAGTCAATTTCTTCTTTGTGGAATTGACATTTCTCAGGTTTAAGGAAGAGGTCATTATCTTGAAGCTTCTTAAAGATGCGAGTAACGAGATCTTTATGGTACTCCCATCCTTTAGATGCTTGTGTGGCAATGATGCCATCGTCCATATAGATGTGGAACTCCATATCATGATGATTGAGTTCTTCTCTAAAGATATCATTGACCATAGATTGGAAGGTGGCAGGGGCAGTTAGTGAGACCAAAGGTCATCACCATAGGTTCGAATAAGCCCTTGTTTGTTTTGAAAGCTGCCTTCCATTGATCACCGTCTTTGATGCGTATGTTGTTATAACCCCATCGTACATCAAACTTAGTGAAGTATTGTTTACTTCCTAAGCGAGTGATGATTTCGGGAATGAGAGGAAGGGGGGTTTTGTTTTCAACAGTGATTGCATTAAGACGTCTATAGTCTTGGACGTAGCGTCGTTTACCATCTTTCTTGCCTACAAAGAAGCAAGGAGAGGCATATGGTGACTTTGAAGGACGTATGTATCCTTTTTCCAAATGTTCCTTTAGGAATTCATCTTGGGCCTGTTGTTCCACTGGTGCAAGGGGGTAAATCTTGCAATTGAGCGTAGATGGAGCATCAGGGATTAGGTCTATGGCATGATCCCAAGGTTTGGAAGTAGGAAAGCGATGAGAGGCTTCTTCAGAAAAGAGCCTTTCAAAGCGATGATAGTCGGGAGGAACTAAATCCTTCCAGTCCTTCTTGTCTTGATCAGCTGCTTGTGCAGCTAATTGAGTAGATGTGCTAATCTTTGCTACTCTGATTGGAGTAGGATCAAAGCGTGGGGGTATAGGAAGTCGCTTGATCCATTTGTCGGCGTCCCAAGTAGAGGCTACAACAGTATCCTCAAGGGTTCCTTTGGTCCAATCAACAGCAGGGTTGGTAGCACGAAGGAATGGGAAGCCAAGAAGCATGTCATCGGTTGAGATTTCAGCGATATAGAAGCGCATTCGATGTTCTTGTCCTTTAAATCGAATGTAAAGGTCGACTGCTTCAGTGACAGTTCCGGCTTTGTTGTGAGTTCCATCTACATTGCGCATGACTTTTGGCTTTTGTAGAGTGGAAACTGGGAGTTTGTAGCGAGTGATGATATTCTTGTGAATGAAATTGTCGGTTGCTCCACTATCAAGTAGAGCGACAAGATCGGCCCTTCGTCCACTAGTGCGTATTTGAACAGGAACTTTGATTGAATTGAGTCTTGCTACAAATACATCACTAGGGAAGACAGCTCGAATTAAGGCCGGGTAATTCAAGCTGGGGGAAAATCCACTCCGTTATTGACCATGGCAGTAGCCCATGAGCAACGTTGTTCTTCAGAATATCCAGACATTATAGCCGCAACTTCCTCAGGAGATGGTCCTTCATTATAAGTTTGTGTCTCCTGTTGAGTAGGTTGTTGGACTGGTTGATCATCAGGAGGATTTTCCTGATAATATTCGGTTGGTTGTTCATCAGTTTGAGCTAAACGAACATGGGTGTCGACCTGTTCTTCAGGGTAGTACAGTTCCTGGTATTCATCTGGTTCTATAACTTCAACCAGACGTGTTTTCATAGGAACTGATTTGAAGGTGGTCGGCTTGTTAGGACAGTTGCGTGCAACATGTCCTTGTTTAGAGCAAAAGAAGCAACGTCCTTCAATTTGATGTTGTTTCTTCTCTTGCTCAGTAGTGGCCTGCTCTAGCGCGATCAACATCCATTGGAACAACTTGATTGTTGCTCCTAGGAATAAATTGACCCGTAGGGTTCCTTGGTACAAACGTAGGATTGGCCCTAGGAGGCGGTCCAGGAGGAGGGCGGAATGTAGTGTTGGTAGGACGGAAGTTAAGGAATCGTTGGGGATTACGCGCGATATTGCGTATATCTCCCATGTAGCTTTGCCTCACGGCATATTTATTGTGTTCCTTTCTAGCCGCTTCAGTCCATTCCGTGAAGTTGGTAGGTAGGGTTTCCCTTGATAAGACGTTGTTAAGGAGTGGCCTACTAAGACCTCTAGCAAAATAGTCTAGAGTTCCATTTGCGTTTAGGTCATATCCTGCGTCGTTGGCAAGGTTGGTAAAGGTGGCAATATAAGAGTCCAGGTCAGGTCCTTGTTGCCTTAGAACAGCTAATTTGTTGAATGCGTTTTGCCTTTTATTAGTGTCAGTGAAGGCATTGTTAAACGCATTTCTAAAGTCGTTCCATAGAGCTTCGTCGGTCCTGAGTATTCCCAGAGTGTTGACACTATTATTGACTGCTTCCAGTTGAGTGTCAACCCAATGGTCCACATTAGGGCCCCTTATAAAGGATAGGCAAGCGTTAACTCGTCTATAAGGATTGTTGAAGAGGGAGTTTTCATCATTCATATTGCGAAAGATGGCAAACTCTCTCATGAATTTGGAGGATTGGGAGCGATCTCCATCGAAGATAGATGGTGGGTTTCCCCTGACCGCTCCGTTAGAAGGGATTGGGACTATGGCAGCCATAGCTGGAGGTGGTGGAGTAGGAGGTGAAGGTGGAGTAGGAGGGGTAATAGGTCTAGGAGTGGGTACGCGAGCGATACCAAAGATCCTTTGTGGTACAGGAAGTGGTTCGGGTGCTGGCGCGGCTTCTACAGCTAGATGTATAGGAGATAACCTTGGTGAAGGTTGTCTGGTTCGAGGTCGAGAGGAAGGTCGTTCGGATTCTTCTGCTGAAGATAAACGATGTCTTCCAAGAGAAGGTGAAGGTTGGTATTGAAAAAGTTGGTACTGGGGGTCTGATTGATCCCAAGTTCCTAAACCGTGTTCTTCGTTATTGAGAACAAGGCCTTCGTGAGTGGCGTATTCAAGGTTGAGTCCGACTTCTCGTCTATCAAGTTTATACCAACGTCCGTTGATAAATTCGATAGGGTGATAAAGGTTTTCGATGCGGAGGTAGTATCCTACTTCGGGTTCGTCGGGATGCCAAAAGGCGTTACCAGTGATACGACTTAGGTAGGTTTTCTTGGTTGCGTCGAGTGACGGTTCGGTGTTGAAAAGGGTTAGATGAGGAAGCGGGTTCGATAGAAGGTTCAGGGATAGCAAGAGTATTCGAGGTAGAAGCCGTGGTGGAACGTTAAGCTTGGTCTGATGTCACGGTAACTAGCCGTGTCAGTTCACAAGCAGAAAGCAAGTCGATGATAGAGAGGTGTTCAAGAAACGGGCTGGTTCCCGTGTATAATGAGTAAGGATCCCTGCAGCGGTCGAAGTGTTTTATGCTAAACAGGTTATGGCCAATAGACCCTTCCTAGTACGACTCGGTCCGTTGAGAAGCTAGGGTAAGTTTGTAATGGGATAGACTAGGGCTGGTTCCACTAGCTATATGCGTTCAAGTCCGTCGGGACCTTGAACAACGCAGAGAGAGTAGAGGAAGGTAGGTCTTAAAGGAGGAGAGCTCTTCTCAGGAGAGTGAAGAGAGACTCTTAGGGAAGGAAGGGAAAGGCGAAGAGTAGATGGTGGATGGTGTGTTGAGAGTTGATGAAATGGAGAGGTAGTTGTGAGTTAAGTTTGTGAGAGTGAAGTGGGTTGCAGGCGAATATGTTTGGACAAGAGTAGGTTGGATTCTACAAGAGACCAAGCTTAGGGCTTTGGTCACAAAGTACTGAGCTTATATATACAGGAGAAGCGCAGCAATAGCTGCGCTTTGACTGTGCTACTAGTATAGTAGGAGTCATAATAAGTAGGAGTCATAGGAATGAGGCCACGAATGAGTCAGAACCAAGTAACTGTGCTGCACAGTAGGTGCGCAGCATTGCACAGTCGAAACTAAGAAGTGAACATAAATGGAAAGAGAACCAAACAAAGGGAAAGTAACAGCAATCCAGTGTTACCTGGACGTGTATGGATCACATGATAACACAGAAAGGATCACAAGACGTAAGAGATCACAAGACCAGTAAGTAAAGGGACGTACGACAAGCAAGCAGTCCATAGCAAAAGGTAAGAAGTAAACGTAAAAGGAAAATGGTGTAACACGTTGTCCAGGTAGTTACAGGTGTTCTCTGGATATTTGAGGAGCCAAGGTCTGAGGGTGTGGTTCATTGCTCATTGAAAGGCTGCCGGTGTGTTGGTAAAGCCGAAGCCCATTACCATAGGAACAAAAGTGCCAAACTGGGTTTTGAAAGCCCCCTTGTGTTGGTTTTCTGGGTGAATCAGGATGTTGTTGTAACTGGCCCTAATGTCAAATTTGCTGAAGGTGGTTTTGCCCCTTAGATGGTGTAATTGTTCTTCCATATTTGGTAGGGCATGGTAATCCAGGATGGTGGCATTGTTGAGTTTCTGGTAGTCTACTACCATTCTTGGGGCGGTACCATCCTTTTTTTGGACAAAGAAGATGGGAGATATGAAGTCTGAGATGCCATCCTTGATGAAACCTTTGGCCAGATCTTCCTGTATCTGTCTTGACAGTTCTTGTTTTTCTTTTAGGGGGAGGGGGTAAGTTCAACAATCAAGGAATTTGGGGGCGTCAGGTTTCAAGGTGATTCTGAAGTCGAGTTCTCCTCGACTGGGCAGGAGTCATTTGGCTGCTTCCTCTGAGAAGACTCTCTGGTGTTGTGAGTATTCAGGGGGAATGATGGTTGTCCTTATCTGCGTGATTTGGATCTTTGGTGGGTTTGCTGGTGACAGAGGAGTGAGAAGGACCCCTAGGTGGTTTCTAAGGCAACCAGTGCTCCAATTAACAAGGGGGTTTAACACTTTTAGGAAGGGGTAACCCAGGATCATCCTGTCTTCTCCTAAATTTGTAACGTAAAAGGTGAGGAGTCATGTGGTGGGTCTGTGTCGTATGGCTATGTGGGCGTAATGAATTAGCGCTCTGCCCTGGTTATTGGTGCTGTCTACGTTGATGATGGGTCTGGGGGTTCTGAGGGTTCGAAGCAGGATTTGTAGTTTTCCCATGATTCCTTGGCTGATGAAGTTTTCTGTCACTCTGCTGTCTAGGAGCGCTTGGCCAGTCTTTCCATTTGTTGTAATCATAAAAGGAACTTTCATTGAGTTTTCTTTATGTTGAACAATGGTATCTATGTGGGCCTCAGTACCGACTGTTGTACCTTGGCCTAGAGAAAATCCTCTTTGAGGATGAGGTCCCAGAGTTTGGCTCTATCCTCCACTGGTAGTGCTTTCATGCAGGCCACCATAGTGGAGGCTTCTTCCTCCTTGGGCGGTTCTGGGGTTGGTTCGGTGGCATGGGCCTTGGAAACAGTAGGAACTGTGTTCTTAGGGCATTCCCTGCTGAGGTGGCCTTTTTCTCTGCAACGGAAGCAGTGTCCTTCTTTGGCTAGTTGTTTCCTTTCTTCCTCGGTGAGTTTCTTGAAGTTGGACTTGGCAGCATCCACTTGCATTTAGTTGGGGTGGTGGGTCTTGTGTTCTGTGGTGGGGAAGGTCTTTCTTCCTTTGAGTTTTTCTCTGATGGTGATGAAGCGGCAGTGTTGTCTTCTGGCCTCTTCTTTCCATTCTTGGAGGGTGGTGGGCCAGGTGTCCCTATTAAGGATTGCAGTGTAAAGTCCTCTTTTGAGTCCATTCTTGAAACTTTCAATGGCGATTACATCTGTTTCAGGCCATCCAGTTTTGGCCAAGAGTTGTTCAAAGGTGGAAATGTAGTCATCCAGGGACTCTTTCATTTCATGTTTAGTAAGGGCTGCCTGAGCATCCTCCTTTTCTGCTGTGTTGGTGAACTTGAATGTGAAGTCTATGATGAAGTCATTCCATAATGCTTCGTCCATCCTGTTGATAGGGTTTTGGGCCCTGTTCACCTTTTCCCTGAGTGCAGTTGCCTGCGAGTTGACCCATCCTTCAACTTTTTCTCCCTGAATGTAGGAGAGGGCTAGCATCGTTCATTTGAAAGGGGAAACCATCACTGCCTTGTCGTCATTAAGGCCCCAGTACAAGTTAAACTCCATGATGAAGCATTTTGTTTTGTTTCTTTCTCCCATAAATGCTGAGGGTTCTTTGCCACTGAGGGACCCATTGTACCTTGTGGCACTGGGGTGGCTGCCTGTGGAGGTGGAGCAATGACTGGGGGGACTTGAGCAGCCATCTGAGGGGCCCGAGCAGCAGCTTGGGGTGGTTGTACAGCAGCTTTGGGTTGGGCTGCCATAATGGGTTTGGGGAGGTTCTGTGTTTCAAGTTCTAAGGTTTCAATAGGTTCCTGGTTTTCAGGGATGTCTTCTGGTTCTAAACCAGGGGATTCGAAAGGTGTCTGAGTTTCAACAGTGTTCTGTGGTTCAGGGGGGTTGCCTTCTGTAGAAGAGGCTTCTGATTCTGATGGTGGTTTGTAGTGAGGGTCATTTTTCCTCCAGTAGCCCAGTCTAAGGCTGTTTCTGATGAGTTCTAGGTCTTGGTGAGTGTAGAGTTGTCCTCTTCTGAGTTGTAGCTCAAACCAATGGTTGTTGATAAATTCAACAGGTAGTTCTTCATTTTTTCAGTGGTGACATAGCAGAGGAAGGTGTGGAAGCTGTCCCAAGTGGCAGTTCCTACAACATGTTGGGGGAGGTCTGGGGAGGGTCTAGGTTGGACGCAGATCCAACGGGTTGGTGGTAATTCAAGGTTGATCTCCAGAATGGAGTTAAGAAGCTTAGCTTGTGTTATGGCATTGTGGCCATAAGAGCGTTAGCTCAAGGTTCAGTGGGGCCAAGTCCCTGTGACTTGGTTCAAGGGGTTCAATGGGGCCGGCTCAAGGAGACCAGATCAAGGTTTAGCATCTCAAGGCTGAGTCAGACAATGACTCAGTCCACAGACAGAGTCAATCTTCTAGTTTCACAGAAGAGGAAGACAATGAGGGAGAGGCAGAGAAGGAAGAGGAACACAAGGGTTCCTTGAGGTGTGCTCAGGTCAAGCAGAGTATAGGCCAGCACAAGCAAGTTGTGATTGAGACATTGTACAGGGCAAGGGATGCAACAGGAAATGGGACAAAGCTAAGCTTGGGGCATTCCCCAGCTTCTACAGGTGCTTAAGTACTGTATGTAGTGAGGCTGTACAGTACTATATGCGGAACAATAGATAAAGGTGACCCAATAGCAAAAGGGGCTCAAACAATAGGTGAAACACAACAGGTGAAACAATAAGGGACCATCAACATCAAGGGGTGAGATGGTAACCAAGGGGATGAGGGTGACAGAGAAGAATAATAAAAAAAGGTTAGAGACAAACTGATAAGGGGGTAATTCATGACACTCATAGAGGTCATGCCAATGAGCAACGTATCACACTTGCAATACAATACAATCTGATTCTGATTTACAAGTCTGCCATTATCCTATGTCTGACCCATGGGTGCACATATTCTAGGAGTGCGTGCTGTACCATCATGGCTATTGGCCATACACTATTTACCCAGCAGGTTGGGATGCAACCATGTGATATGCAAACAATGCCAAAGTTCATTACAGTACAGTCTTTTATACAGAAGACTGAGTTATGTTTCTATAGCTCCAGCAACATTTGTGACCACCAAGTGGTGGATTTCACTCCACCAGAGGCCATGATGTGTGAAGTGCCTTTGTGGCATGATGTGCTATGCCTCTCAGATCTGAAAGGACCAAAAATCAATTTTTTGGAAACCTCCCTTCATGGGGGGACTTTACTCAGTTGACAGGTGGACTTGATCACGCAGCAGGCTTGGAAGCCACAGATCACACAAAGCAAAAAGGCTAAAAACTTAATGTACTCCCCAACTACCTCACATCCTTAATTACAAGCAAGAGTGTCTCAAGGACACAGTGGAGCTCATGAGATGCAAGCTTGATGCCTCAGCCAAAGGCCACAGAGGTGAAGATTGTCTCAGATATTTTGGTATTGTCTTAGCAACCTATGATACGCATTTACAAACAGCCTACACACAAGAAATGTATTTAGAGAGGCTCAAAAGAGCCAACAAAAATAGGGCATTTCCACATATTGTTTCCCCGAAAACGCCTCCCATGTGCCACCTCCGATCTGTGTTCCTGCATGCTGATTGCCATGCCCTCAGGCTTTCCCCCTACTTCTTTACAACCAAGATCATGATCAACTGCCGAGTTCCTGATCACCCACAGTATCTGCAGTGGACACCATCAAACGTATCCACATATGTGTCATATTTGATTCAGTGCGTAAAGGGAGGAATGGCACATAGCAGAGTGGACATCGAGTTACACCAGTACATGAAACTAATCTAGAGAAGCGAGGATGGGATTTATTGTCATTTTCATGTGACCTTGCACTTGCCATTTTTGGATGTCATTTCGAGTGCAAACATAAAACTGCTATATCTCAACAGTTTCTCAACAGATTGCCTTGAAACTTTGACAGTAGAACCTTATATATTGTATCTAGGTGCAGCTAAAATATGGGAGCCTAATATTTAGTTCTTGAAATGTTGATTTTCGGGTGGTGACATGAGTGCAAAACTTTGAACTGCCATATCTCAACTGTTTCTGAACCGATTGACTTGAAACTTTGACAGTGGGATCCCATGTACTGTATCTAGGTGCAGCCCAAGAGTTGGGGTCTGATTCTTAGTTTTTGAAGTTTCAGTTTTTGGGTGTGATCTGAGTTTGAAATCTCAATCTGCCATATCTCAACCATTTCTCAATAGATTGCCTTGAAATGTGGACAGTGGGACCTTATATACTGTATCTAGGTGCAGCGAAAATATGGGAGCCTAATATTCAGTTTTTGAAGTTTCGATTTTTGGGTGCCGAGCTGCGTGCAAAATTTCATACTGCCATGTCTCAACCATTTCTCAATGGATTGTCTTGAAACTTGGACAGTGGAACCTCATGTACTGTAGCTAGATGTTTCACTTGTTGGATGTTCATGTTTTGGGGTGCCAACCCCAAGCATGATAATATTACATTATCCCTACAGCTGAATCCATCCATGATATGATATGACTATTACAACTGTACTGTGCGAGAAGGGCACACTTAAGTTCATGGGGCTGGACAAGGACTGAGGGAAGAGTGAAAGAGACAAAATTGAAATGATGATGCAAGGCATGTGTCAAGGCAGCAATAGGCATCGGCATGGGTACATGTGCATGTAGCTTCTTCAGTGAGTCTTCAGCCTCGCGTGCGCGTGATCTCATTGTTGCAAAGGGGGGTGTGCATGTTCTGAGGTGTTTCCATGTGTTGGAACGTGGGCACAGTGCGGGGAAGCAGGAGGGAGGAGTGTGCTTGTGTCGTGTGTCAAATGTGTTGTCGCGACATGGTGTTGCCAGGCGTTGGCCATGTTGCTGATATTGCTGCTGCTGCTGCTGTTGTTGTTGTTGATCCTGGTGCTGCTGTCATGGCAGAGGCTGAGGCATGGTCATTTGAGGGAATGGGGTGGCGAGAGGCAAGGGCGTAGGTGATGGCGTTATGGAAAGGCGTGAGCGTCTGAGGGGGTGACTTGCCTGTTGCTCATGCTGTCATCTTGTGGGCACAGCGATGAGGTCTTTGCCACTGCAGGTGATGGCAGCGCTCGTGGTTGAGGTTGTACATATGGATGGGGATGTGGTGGAAGGGGAGGAGTGGTGCGGTGTGGTGCTTGCATTGGTGACTTCTCCTGTGGCGACATCGTGGTGGTGGCTGGTGATCTTTCTGCGGGGCAGCGTTGAGGTAATGATGGGCAATGCTGGACGTGCGGGAACTGCAGGGACGATGGGAGTGGGTGATGTGAAGGCATGACATTTCAGCAACCATACCCGCTGTTACAGGGCAGGGTGGGGAACGTGGCGGCGTGGGTTTTGCCTGGAGTCGCATAGAAGCGTGGCTGTGTGCGTGCATATGTTGGGCAGCAGAGAGGTGATGTCATGCCAGGTGGGAGAGCGGGTAAATGCACACATGCACCGAGGGGGTCCAGGGGGCGTGATCCATTCGTTGTGAAGGGAAGTAGGATGTTCACATCCTCAGAAAGCACCGAAGAGTGTCCTGCCAGTGAGAAGGGACAAGTGTGACATGTCCAGAGCGACGTTGCTCAGAGGTGCCTTGGACTCCGATGTTGAGGATGCAAGACGTAGACCTGTCTCTTCAAAGGTCTCCCAGATTGCCATCATTTGATACAAATCATCCTGCTTCCTGTTGCGGTTGCCTCCAGGAGAGACCTGGGTGATACTGACTGGGTGGGATCAGCCAAAGGTACACGCATGATGTCACCACCACTTGGATAAGCAATACGTAGATTTAAATAGCGTGAGAATGTGCAAGTAAGCACTCCAAGTGCTAGCATGCACAAGTGAAAATCCGGAACTGCAATTGCGAATATGAGACTACAGATAGGAAAACAAGAGAGAGACAAGCAATCCAACTTATTCCTACATAGGTCTCCTGGTGCTTTTCTTATAGCTCGTCCCTTCTCACCAGCAGGACACTCTTCAGCGCTTTCTGAGGATGTGAACATCCTACTTCCCTTCACAACGAATGGATCATGCCCCCTGGACTCCCTCAGTGCATGCACATGTTTACCTGCTCTCCCACCTGGCACGACATCACCTCTCTGCTGCCCAACATATGCACGCACACAGCCGCGCTTCTATGTGACTCCAGGCAAAACCCACGCCGCTGCGTTCCCCACCCTGCCCTGTAACAGCGGGTATGGTTGCCAAAATGTCACACCTTCACATTGCCCACTCCCATCGTCCCTGTGGTTCCCACACGTCCAGCATCACCCATCATTACCTCGACGCTGCCCCACAGAAAGATTACCAGCCGCCACCACGATGTCGCCACAGGAGAAGTCACCGATGCAAGCACCACACTGCACCACTCCTCCCCTTCCACTGCATCCCCATCCATACATACAACCTCACCCACGAGCGCTGCCATCACCTGCAGTGGCGAAGACCTTGTTGCCGTGCCCACAAGATGACAGCACAAGCAACAGGCAAGTCACCCCCTCAGACGCTCACGCCTTTCCATAACGCCATCGCCTCAAACGACCATGCCTCAGCCTCTGCCATGACAGCAGCACCAGGATCAACAACAACAACAGCAGCAGCAGCAGCAGCAGCAATATCAGCAACACGGCCAACGCCTGGCAACACCACGTCGCGACAACACATTTGACACATGACACAAGCACACTCCTCCCTCCTGCTTCCCCGCACTGTGCCTGCATTCCAACACATGGAAACACCTCAGAACATGCACACCCCCCTTTGCGATGATGAGATCACATGCGCGCGAGGCTGAAGACTCACTGAAGAAGCTACACGCACATGTACCCGTGCCGATGCCTATTGCTGCCTCGACGCACGCCTCGTGTCATCATTTCAATTTTGTCTCTTTCACTCTTCCCTCAGTCCTTGTCCAGCCCCATGAACTTAAGTGTGCCCTTCTCACGCAGAACAGTTGTAATAGTCATATCATATCATGGATGGATTCAGCTGTAGGGATAATGTAATATTATCATGCTTGGGGTTGGCACCCCAAAACGTGAACATCCAATGAGTGAAACATCTAGCTACAGTACATGAGGTTCCACTGTCCAAGTTTCAAGACAATCCATTGAGAAATGGTTGAGACATGGCAGTATGAAATTTTGCACGCAGCTCGGCACCCAAAAATCGAAACTTCAAAAACTGAATATTAGGTTCCCATATTTTCGCTGCACCTAGATACAGTATATAAGGTCCCACTGTCCACATTTCAAGGCAATCTATTGAGAAATGGTTGAGATATGGCAGATCAAAATTTCAAACTCAGATCACACCCAAAAACCGAAACTCCAAAAACTAAGAATCAAACCCCAACTCTTGGGCTTCACCTAGATACAGTACATGGGATCCCACTGTCGAAGTTTCAAGTCAATTGGTTCAGAAACAGTTGAGATATGGCAGTTCAAAGTTTTGCACTCATGTCACCACCCAAAAATTGACATTTCAAGAACTAGATATTAGGCTCCCATATTTTAGCTGCACCTAGATACAACATATAAGGTTCTACTGTCAAAGTTTCAAGGCAATCTGTTGAGAAACTGTTGAGATATAGCAGTTTTATGTTTGCACTCAAAATGACATCCAAAAATGGCAAGTGCAAGGTCACGTGAAAACGACAATAACTTTACACCTGGCCTGGATGTTCGAAGTCCTTCCCAGCCGTACTGATAGGAAGCAGCGGTGAATAATGACTTTCGTATTGTGTAAGGTCTTCCGAGCCCTTGTTCGCAAAGTATAGCTCGTGGCTGTTCTGGTTCATTGTACTCTAAATGAAGGTATCCAGCTAATACCAACCACTTACCTTCAACGCAAGGCGCGCTGAGACAATAACGGTGGGATCATCGACTGTCCGAACCGTAAGGCCTCGTCAGACGCAGTCCGGCCTTCGATATTTCTCGTTTCTATGTCCGCTCCCCGTTCGAGCAGTAGCTGGACCAGCTCGACGAAACCATTCGCCGACGCCAAATGTAACGGAGACCAGCCATTCTGCTCCTTTGAGTTCACATTGGCGTCGTGGTCAATCAACAACCGCGCAATGTCTAGATGTCCGTATTGCAATGCATTATGCAACGGAGTCCACCCATACTTGCTCCGGGAATCCGCGTCCGCGCCACTGTTGATTAACACCTTCGCGACCTCAAGTTTTCCCTTTGATGATGCCACACATAACGGACTCTCCTGGTCTTCGTTGCGTTCGTTCACATTTGCCCCGTGGTCAAGTAGCCACTGTACGGCATCAACATTCCCCTCTTCAGATGCGGTATGCAGCGAAGTTGTTTGGATGTCCACATCGTTTACAGGTAATGACGGCACAACATCTGGAAGCGAGTTCTCAGATGCTGGATCGATTTCATCCCAATCCACTCCTATGCATGCGGCCAGGAAACTTGCGACCTCCCACTTCCTGTTTTCAGACGCAATGTCTAAGGGTGTCCTATCGTCTCCGTTTCTCGCGTGGAGATCCACCCCTGACTCGAATAAAAGTTTTACGATGTCGAGATGCCCATGGTGGGCGGCCTTGTGCAAAGGAGTCCACCCAGAGTTATCTTGGGCATGCGGGTTCGAGCAGTTTTGGAGGAGTAGTCGCGCGATCTCAAGATGGCCAACACCGGAAACTAGAATCAATGGAGTTTCATCTGCCATGGTCTTCTTATCGATTTCTGCACTTGACTGGATCAACAACTCTACGATGCTGAGATGACCCTCAGCTGATGCGATATGCAGTGGAGTCGAGAGGTCGGCTGCCTGTGCATTTACACTGGCATTCTGGTGGAGTAATTCTTGGATAATATCGATATGTTGAGTTCGTGATGCTACATGTAGTGGAGTCCGGCCATCATTTTGACGGGCGTCGATAGCTGCACCACTCTGGAGCAATAGCCGCACGACGTCCAGATGTCCATCGCATGACGCTTCGAACAACGGAGTCAATCCGTGGTTTTCACGATGGTCGACAGCTGCGCCACTCTGGATCAATAGCCGCACGACGTCCAGATGTCCGTATCGCGACGCAGCGTATAATGGAGTCCAACCATCGATTTGACGGGAGTCGACAGCTGCACCACTCTGGATCAATAGCCGCACGACGTCCAGATGTCCATATCGTGACGCAACGAATAATGGAGCCCAATCATCATTTTCACGATGGTCGACTGCTGCGCCACTCCGGATCAATAACCGCGCGATTTCCAGGTGTCCATATCGTGACGCAGCGAATAATGGAGTCCATCTTCCGTTATTACAGGCGTCCACAACGGCTCCGTGCTGCAGAAGTATCCTTGCAATGTTGACTTCACCCACCAATGATGAAATCAACAAGGGGGTGTCTCCCTGCGAGTCCTCTGTGTCCGCGTTCACGTCTGCATGGTGTTCAAGCAAGAACACCACGATATCGCGACGTCCGTATCTTGATGCCAGGTGCAATGCTCTCGATCCAAACCTGTCCAAGATTTCCACGTCCGCTCCGTTTTCAATCAGTAGCGACGCGATCTCGAAATCTTCTTTCGCAAGCGCAGCGCGCAATGCGGTGGTATGGTAGCCTCCCACTTTATTAATGTCTTCAGGACGGGTGGCGATCAAGTGCTCAACAACGCCACGGAATCCACAGAGGATCGCGTAGTATAGCGGGGTTGATTCTGGCCTCGTCGGGTACGATGTGAACATGTGGGTTTTAAGAGGATAATCGATGTCGTAAATCCAAGTCCATGTTACAAACGATGGATTGTCTACGTCAAATAGACGCGTCACTGAGTCCTGGATCCTTGAAAATACGCCCTCGAATTGGCAATGATCCACCCAGTGCTGCGCGGCGTAGACAGCAAATGGTAAGTCCTCGATCGTCTTTTTGTCGACCCGATCGCCGAGATGAAATAGAATGCTGAGAGATGCCTGCGCAAGAATCGTATGTGCAGACATGGAATCAATGTGATATTGGGAGACGTTCGTTTCTGCCTCTGTAATGCGGTCTGATGTCAGAAACTCCTTGACGGAGAAGTGCGAGAACTGCACGATTCGTAATCCATCGACGTTGGTGATGTCAATAAGACTAGAACATGCAGAGAGAACAGCTTCATAGGGGTTCTCTATCCGCCAATCGACATGATAATCGGGAACATTTGGGGAGCCAAAACGCATAGCAAGGACCTCTGCGAGCTCTTCGACACGAAGAGGGCGAACAGATACCGCAAGACATTCAAACAACCTATGAGCGAATCTTCGCTTTCCCTTTTCGATGTTTGACAGAATCCGTTCATATGTTTCATCCAGTGTTGCAGGTAATTCCTCGAGAGCCTCCCGGAGACTTGCAGGAAAACACTGGCGCAACATATCCAGTTGACAAACAACCCATCGAAACCTGCGTCGTTACATCAATGACTCCAGTGACGTCGCTATGGGATCGTGATTACTTACATGCCATCTGCCTTTGCTGACAGAGTATCACTAACGAGCTGTTTGTCTTCTAACCTCCATCTCCGCATCTTTCTGTCTGTTAGGACAACAGCCCTGATGTAGTCAAGGATGTCCTCTCTTTGTCCACTTTCGTCGTGAAGAGTAATCTGGTGAGTTGTGAGGGGTTCTACAACATTTTTGATATCGATCTCTGGGACGGCTGGTAACACAAATCCGTAGATCCGGAAGGTTCAGATCCACGAGTTCTTCCAAGAGATCCAGCACCTTTTCTCGGGCAGTTTTTGGAAATCCAGATGAATTCGGACACTCGTCCAGCGCGTCCGCTATCATGTATACTTTTCCTTGACCGGGAAGTGTGAGTACATCCTTGAGGCACCGGATGAGGTCAGTATCACTGGGCTGTCGTAAGCCATTATCGTGTGCGGCATGCAAATTTGAGAGGATGTCGTAGCCACGATGGGATCGAGTGCAAAGCTGGATCAGGAGGGAGGAGAGCAAGCCACGACGATCCTGCTTTCCAACGTCCTTGAAATCGAAGTAATGATATGCGGCTGATGCCAATCCAGTGGCGCATATTCCTTGAACGTCCTTTATGATCGAAGAACTGGTAAAGAATATCAGCTTTGTTAACAAAAATCAACTAGTCTTGTACCATAAGACGCTTTTCCCTGATCCCGCTACGAATCCAGAGTCAATCAGTAACAACAATAGGGGGGAATTCAGGAAGCCCATACGTTTACCGTGGATCCATAAAACTGAACCTGTCGTCTTCCATTCGTTGTATACGGCGCTTTGAATGAACCACGTAGCGGTCTCAGAGTGATGAGTTTCACGGGCATTGTTATGGTTAATCGAAGAGTCTGGGGGAGCAAGCCACTTGTGGACCTTTTCTTGAAGTTGGCCACCTGAGGTAGATTTAGCCTGGTTTCAGTCCTGACGACAGCAGGACATAACAAACGTTTGATTTTATTCAGACCTTCCACTATTTCTTGCATCGTAACTAGCATGGTGGTGCACTCGTGATCAGCCACAGAGCTCTTGCCTTCATAAGAAAAACATACCGAGAGCCATTTGCATGTTATCTGTTGATGCTTTTCCATCTAAATCAGCAAATATTCAGTATGGTATGAAAGAGGTATAAGACTGGAATTGCTTACCGTCCATGACCGTCTTCATATTATTGAATAGGCTGTGTACGACTTGCATGGTCTGAGCGGCAGTCATCCGAGACTCCTCCATCGTAAGTCTGTCTAGCCTCTGCAGGACCGCCTCGATATCGTTATCTCCTAGAAACTTCTTTGCGAATTTCCCTTTGTCATGCTTAGCTATAGGGTAAAGTATCAGCGAGGGAATACGCACTGAATCGCCCTTGCTTTATTTGCTGCGTTGCCAGAGCGAGCACACCAATTAATTCAACCATGATGTTCACCAATATCTCTCCGACGGCGAAGGGGACCTCGGTGAATATATTGAGTCGACAAAGGTAGTGTTCAAAATACTCAAAGAGATCCACGAGGGCGTCATAGCTCGAGCTTACTCCTTTGGCTGCCTGGAACACTTGAACGTCAGTACTGCTAGATAGAACGGACCAAGAGAAAGAGACGCACTGCGAGTAGTAGGCCCACACCGGCAAATATTGCCTTCGCTGGTGGGAACGTCTGCAAGAAGACAGAAGGTTGGATAACGCATAGATAGAAAGTATCGCATTGGCACGCCTCACAAGGCCAATACCCTCGCCGAAGACGCCATTGGAAAGTCCAAGCAGGATATCAATCGTCGACTTGAGCGGTCTCATGAGCCGAACCTTCCAATCTCCATTCGATATTGTTCGAATGCATGCGCTTGGTCACGGAGAGTATCGAGTATGGCTTCGGGAGAGTGGCATGCCTGGAGAGTGGCAGCTGAGAGGGTGGGTTGTAAGGTCAGTCCCAGTCTTGTGGGCATATTCCTTTAG